>JAQGBX010003273.1:0-17768 GCA_034698745.1 Megaphyllum sjaelandicum
ATCCTAATCAAATACCATAATATTGAAACAAAAATGTTAGTGGCTCTTCAAAAGTGGGAAATTTTGAAAATTGTAACTTTTGGCTCTTCCGTCTCAAAAGGTTGCCGACCCCTGCTATATGGACATCGAGCAAAAACTATGTTCATTAATCGCTTCTCTACTTTAAAAGTGACACAACTCGAAAAAGAACCCGCCAATTTCCGGGTTTCAAAGCGGTATTAAGTTGACCGAAATAAGTTGTATATTTAGTAAAAATGACATATTTGTCGTTAACATTGTTTCGACTAAATGGCAATGTTTTCACTTAATTTTGGCCATGCATTAAAACGCATTAAAAATTAATTTATCTTAATATGAAAAATATTGAGTTGGGTGACTTTTGGCCAATATGGTAAACGGGGGAACTCAGATATTTCTAAACACTGCACCCTTGCTTCAAAGTGACACAAGTAGAATAAATCTAGTCGGGCGAAATGAGCTATATTCAGTAAAAACGACATATTTGATGTACATGTATGAATGACCAATTACTGTAGCAGAGTTTTCGCTTAATGCATTACAATTTGATGTATCTAAAAATGAAAGCCGTTTAGTTGTGTCACTTTTGAAGCGGGGGATGCCACGCGTGTTAAGTCTTTCGAAGATCCGCCCCAGTTTTAATAAAAACTGCCTCACGCTGACGTAAATAACCCGAAAATAAAAGCAACAATCTAGCACTGTTATAAATAAATCATAAAGTGGGACGACATTCTAAACCTTTGAAAATATTTTCCTTGACACAAAATTCAATATTAGTGTCAGTGTAGACCTGAATGCCCCATTGCGGACGACCGAGGCTGTTTTCCGCGAATTAATAGTCTATACCGCAGCTGTTTACTCACTACTTAGTGAGAATAGTGACATCCCAGTACAGAGTATATACGAAGATCAGTTGGACGACTCTTGTGTCGGCACCTTTGAAGTAGAGTGGTAGCTTTACTGCAGCGCCGCCACGTAGCCACTAGGGCGACTCCGCCTAAGCTTGTAAACGAATGCGTTGCATATGTCAAATAAACACTCAAACAACACAGCATTTATACATTTTTTGTGACGTGTACCTCCATATGGAGGCGCTAGTGGCACCTTTTGTCCTAAACACTTCTGACAATAACATAACTATCGCAAGATGGCGCTGCTGAATATCTTAATCGTTTCACTTGTAATGTTAGAATTTACTTAATTATATATAAAGAACTTTTTCTATTTGTAAAATTGTGTCGTCCGCTTTTCTTACAATTAAGTACATGTAACGAAAATGTGCATGGTATAATTATCCGTTGATTTTTTAAAGTATAATTTTCTAAAGAATAACTTAAACTTGGAAAAAATTCAGTACAGCACTTGTAATGGAACGATTTCCAATGTTTTCCATGTTTATTTTCGTATGATTAAATGGAAAAATATGTGCGAATTTTTTCCAGTAATAGAGGAAACAGCTGAGGATGTGATTATACAATAGGGAAAAATCGTGTCCAATTCAGCATTGTTGATATTAAAAGTACTCAGAAGTTTGACAAATCGTTGTTTGGCAGTAGTGAATCCACCCACGTGTCTTCTCGCTTGCCAAATTACGATTCGCAAAAAATTATCCAAGCACCTCCATTATGAGTTGCTTTCGAAATGTCTTGCATTAATTATGCATGGTTCCTTAAGACCTGGAAAACCTGGAAAAGTCAGGGAAGAATGGTTTATTTTGAAAAAGTCAGGATATGATTCAACGCATGCAGTTATGGCGATCCAAAATTAATACGTTTACAAGGTTAGTTCAGGACCCATTTTCCGAGTAGAAATTTGCAAAACTTTTCCACATTTTCGGAGTACACGTTTGCAAAGTTTTCCACGTTTTCCATGTACAAATTAGCAAAATTGTCCATGTTTTCGGTGTACACTTTTTTAAAATTCTCTAGGTTTTCCGAATACAAATTTTCCACATTTTCCAATGACAAAAGTGCAAAATTTCCCACTTTTTCCGAGCACAAATTTTTAACATTTACCGAATATAAATTTTTAACATTTACTGAATACAACATTTTCATGCAATTTTTTTTTTTAATTTTTAAAACAATTATGTTAATTTTAAAAATTGTCGTAAATAAATTTAAAAAAATATTTTTCAGTGTCAATTTTGGAAAGTAGGCCTATGTCAATTTTTCGCGTTGTCATTGGTCAGGGAAATTTTTTTTAAACCTGGAAAAGTCAGGGAAGACTTACCCCGGAAGTTGAAAATGAAATTTCTAGGGGAATTAACCCTGTTATGGAGGTATTTAATCCCTTACCTGATGTTGCGTTGGCGCTGAAACCTGACATTCAAATTACTAAAAATCTCACCAGTACAGTAATATGGGACATCAGGTAAAGAAAAACTCAGCAGATGGTGCTTTCATTTCAATATCCCTCATTTATTATCTTGTAAGTCAAATCCGACTATCGGAGACTACGTGCTCTTATTTATCCAGTTGTTAATGGGACGGTCAAACCAAACGGCCAAATAGCCAAATCGGTTAACTAGTGGCTATTTAGCTACTCGTTCAACACCCAAATGCGGAATTTTTTTTTCTTTTCAGAAAAAAGGTCATTTACACCGTTTTTTCAGGTGGCAGACATGTTAAAGGTTTTTTTTTTAATATCTACGAATTAGCATATATATTCGTAAAATTCGATCTGACCAGACTCGCGCAGGCAAAAACAAAGCCGTCCTGTCTGAACCGTAAATAACACGCTTTGGAGGGAGGCTTTTCAGTGTGTCAATTTGAGCAGAAAAATAGAAAAAAAAAATCAGCTTGGATCCTTAGAATTTTGATGCTAGTTTTTTGTTATTGATCAGTCGGAGCATTCCTGGCGGCGTGTCATACCCGCGGAATCACGAAGGCTATTGCTTGTTCCTCGAACCTCCCCCACGCCATATGTGAAAGCTAGTGCCTAAAAATATCCGCCATGGCACAAAAGCGGTTGTTACCTCCCCGTAAAGATTTTCGGGTAACCCGCGTCTGCTTAACCTCACGACCTTATCAAACGCGTTGACCCCAAGTTTTTAGCTCGCGTCTGGCGCGCGTGCTAGACGCGCGAAGTGCACCTTGTTCCCAACAGACATAAGCGCTTTTCCTAACCAGGCAGTCCCGTGTTGCGGTTGACATACTCCAGCAGAGGCAGAGGAAGCGTAAACAAGCGCCGTAAGCGCGCTGAACTGGGAACAGTCATTTGGATTTCTGCTATGAGTCATGACGTCCATGAAATCACTGTTTTAAAAAGCTATATGTACTACCTCACATGCACAGTAGGAGTACATGTACTCGGGCAGAAGCTTTACGAATCGTTATTTGGCAGCCGTGACATTATGTAGTTATTTATTAGATGATTTAAAAACAGCAAAAAAAAGCCAATTAACTTGTTGATTTTTAAAAACGTGAAATGACAGGGTTCCCCAGACCTGGAAAAGTAAGGAAAGAATGGTTTGTTTTGAAAAAGTCAGAGAAATTCAATGCAGGCATGGCGATCCAAAACTAATAATTCTACATGGTTATAGCACAGTGCCCATTTTCCGAGAAGTAGTTTGCAAAATTTTCCACGTTTTCCCTATACAAATTGACATAATTTTTCCACATTTTCCTAGGAAAAATTGAAAATTTTCCACGTTTACCGATGACAAAATTGCAAAGTTTTTCCCCACCTTTTCTAAAGTAAACACAACTTTTCAACATTTAGGCTACATACCGAATACAAAGTTGTCACATTTCAAAATTGTCGTTGTTAAATTTTAAAAGGGAAGTTGAAAATAAAATGTCTGGGGGAACCCTTATTGACCAGTGCCAAAGTACAATTCGTAAAGATTCTGAGTACCTCTAGTCCTAAAAGGTCCTAATGGAAAGCTTTGCAAATCGTAATGTTCCTTGTAAATCGTGAAATTCCGCGTGCAATTTTATTATAGTCGGTTGAAATCAGCTATACCTTGTGGGAATTTTTTAAACCGATTAGCGTGTCGATTTTGCACACGTGACTTAGCGACTATCAAACCACGATTCGTAAAGCCACTGTTTGAGTAGCTAAATTAGTTGCTGAAGATTGTTTGGCATGTCTATGAACACATACCCACAAATTTAAAATTTTTTCATATTTTTGTTGTAAGAGAGCCTACCAGTGATTCGTTGTCGGTATATTCGTACTGGAAGAAGTGGAAAAGTGACCACCTGTTTATGTTGACCATTTTTAAGTGTTTTGTTTTTTGTAGTGTACATTTCCTTTATACAAATTCTCTGTATAGTGACCACCTGTTTATTGTGTACAGTGACCAGTGTGTGTTGTCTTTTTTGCAATTTTTACATTGCCAATGTACCTTATAAAGTGACCAGATAACAGATGAATCACTTAATTTACATCTTTCTTTAACCCATGGACATGATGATTCTGTACTTTTTTGGTTTTGTGGTTTTTTACTTCATTTATTACAGTCCACATGTATAAGTACAGTGTACATGTTCATTATTTTAATGTAATTCACGCATTCTTTGTACAATGACAACCTGTGTACAGTGACCAACATAGCACTTTTTTTTGGTGGTCACGCTAAACAGGTTTCACTGTACATGATTAGTATTTTCCAAAATACTCTCATTGTCCACCTTAAAAAAAATAGTGTTTTAAGCACTTTCCTATTTTATTTTTAAACTTTAAACTCATCGTCAAATGAGTTTATACGGTACAGTTTTAGCCAACCCGCGTTTAAGACTAAAATTTTGATCATGTACTTTTGTGGCATAAACAGGTAAACGACCACCATTCCCTTCCAACGAAGGTTAATAAACATCGCATCACTCACATACACGTCTAGGCTGTTTTAATAGACTTTGTTATTGATGTGAAGGCACTCTCTATGGCTCATATATTGATCAAATGGTATTCGATCCTAGGTCTTCTCTCGTAATTTATGATGTATAAAGCCGTCTGATCGAGAGCACATCAGACGTCAATTATGATCGAAATTTCTGTAGCCATTTGCAACAACATGTTTCTTAGCTCCTCTGCTCGCTTCATCTCACCTGTTGGTCGATTTTTTCCGTCAATAATTCGCTTCCTCGCCGCTGTTCCTACCCTTCGCAACGGTGATTGGCTGGAGCGCCATTGCAATCGATCGGGCACCACGTGACGGATCCATCGGATCAATGAAGCATATTCATAGGCATGAGCGCGTTACGCGTTACCGTTTGATGGGAACAATGTGCGCTTTTAATGGAACACCATGGAGGCCATGTTTCCGAAATGTTCTCCCGCAAAATGTCGATTAAATGTCGACGGTTTACCGTTTTCCCGCCCTCGCCAACGCCACCGCCTTAATGCGTACTTGACGTTATTTGAAATGCAGCAAAAAATCCTCTATTTTTCTGTAGCAATTTTCCACGTGTGATTGGCACGGGTATATAGTTGCTGTCGATTTCACTTACACACGTTTTGTGATTAATGATTTTTCCCTCGCGAGCTTCTGTCGTCTCCGTGCAGGGTGCTCAGCAAGTTCGATCTGCTAAACATTAGCTGTCGAATCTAGGAAAAAATGGCCGACGGTGGGTGTATCTGCATGGGAAGTTAACTACTAGCATTATTATTATTGTTAGGTAAAATGGCGAGCAAAATTTACTTACGAGTATCATTATAAAATGTTGAAAGACGTCGATGAGTTACATGTACCCCGAATTAAACGATATTAAAATTGATTATTACCAAAGTAATCTGTTGAGATTTATACGAAATATTTCTGGAAGTCATTATCAGCTTATAATAATGATTGGCTCCTGAGAAATTTTCGATGACAAATGTGATGCCTCGAGATGATTTTCTTAAATGTTATGAGATATGATAGAATGTTTAAAAATTAATATGTAAATAACATCACTGATGCAGAATTGCAAATCACAGCATTGATGTAGACGATTAAGATCATCTTTTAAGCTAAAATGCCACTGGGTTCTGTGAAACCATGCCAAGCTAGTTCTGAAGTCATCATCAGATTAGATAATAACGGGTGATTCCTGAGAAATTTTCAATGACAGATGATGTGAGATGCTCTGATAGTGTTTAATTATGAATATGTAAATCACAACAGGAATGCAGATTTGTATTCTGTGGAGGATTTGGATTAAGAAATAGCTCGGGGACAAACTATCAGATGATTGATGATTATTGATTTTGTTCTTGTTTAAATTTACAACGTTAAATGTTGTGGGGCAGTTGAAAAAGTATATATCTAAAAAGCGTATAAATTGGTACAAGATCATACAGTATTTTGTGTCGTGGTAAACTACATCATAAATCCATTATTGAAACAGTGGCAATGCCCCTGCTAAGCATCTCATAGTTATGAGTACATGTATTCTTATTATATTGCGGCTGATAACCTCGGAAATAAAAGGTCTTGAAACTCAATATAAACATGCTTTTTCAAAGCTGCTTAATAAAATCGTGTACTGAAGAAATTACTCCAAAAATTGTTGGCTATTTTTAGGAGCCATTGTTTATTGGTCTCTATTGCATCGATGTTCATGTTTTTTCAGGCCGTACCTACTTTTTACATGTTATTATAGTCTTAGTTGTTTCTTCTAACCTGCCATGTTTTTTCTTATCACCCCAGGGATTGGTCGCTTTTGTATACCTGTCTTTTATAATTCTGCAGAATTGAAATGAAATATCAATAAGTATAGCGGTACTTGATTCGGTGATAAAAAATGCATTTGTTGGCTCGACTGACTTGCTGTTCCTAGTCCTAGCTAGTTTTCGAATACTCAGACCTCCATAGGCACGCTTTTCATTACTTTTATTTCTTTGCTCTTTTCCTCATTGGATTTTATGATATTGTTTGTGCTTCACAAAAAAAAATGCACTTTAGTTTGCAATACAGCAACACTAATAATGCATAAAGCGTTTTTTTTCTCCAATATATCACCTAGCCACGTGTTCAGGCCAAAAAGTAGGACGATTGTTAATATTAAAAAAAATATATATAAATTGTTTGTGTGCATACGCCGATTAAGCTGGCATATACACAAATATGCAGGATGTCATAATTACATGTTTCGATAGCAGTGGTATCACTTTTATATTTTTTCTACTTTAGTCAGGAAATAGAATGTTTTCATTTTTTATGAATGTTTTTAGAAACACGTGCCTTTGACGCTGATGCCCAAAGATAACATAATTTCCAGTTCGCTTTCGACAGTGTTTCTGGGAATATTAATGTTGTTTCCAAGAATCGCTCTGACTATTGATTTTAATGTGAATGCACCTAGAATTTCTTATGGTGCAACTCAGTTTGCTATACGTTGCTAGCTAAGACCTAGTTTAGTTTATTTAAATTGCTATAGTCATCGCCATTTCATGTTTTTTGAAAGCTATCAGCAAAGACTTACCGGCAAAGGCATTATGAGACTAGTTTCACATTCTTCAAATATTTGAGAAGGTTTATTTACTTCAACACCCATTCCCCTAAACATTAAAACTTTTTTTCTTTCCTCGACTATTAGAACTGATTGTCGTTTTATGTTTAAGCAATTCCACTCGACCTTTCTCATGCCATTTTAACCCGTAATGTCCGAAAAGCTTTTAGGGTGTAGTATTTCCATTTGCATTACCCCGTGTTCATTTTATCTGGAGTTTCGTTTACTGGTACACTGTACTGTACATTCCTACTGTATAAGCGTTTATGATAAAAAACCTGCCTCATATACTTAAATTATATTTACCAGAATTTTGAGGGGCTTTAACCTGTGTTTATGAAACGTGTCTTGAGTATTGGATCCAGTCAAGATCACTTATCTTAATCTCATTTATTTTCTTCCCTAAATGTGTCTTGCCTTCTGGGAATGAATGATGGTCACTGTTGGAATTTCTAATTTGTGGAGTCTTTTATCTTATCATAAACTTATTTTCGATATTTGTCTTTTACAGGAACAAAGGATTAATGCAATACAACCCAATGGGGAATAAAGCCATGATACCTTTATGAAAGTAAGTAACGGCATTGTTCGTTAAAGATTTCTGTTTGCTCTGGTCACGTGAATTTTGAAACCAATAAAAGGTACTCGTTCCCACATTGCTTTCAAAATGGTTTCAACCATCCACTCCAATTCGGACAGGTCGCTTTGTGTCGAGATGCGGATAGTACACGATCCATGTTCGATCCATAATGCAGACTTTTTTACAGTGACGTTCATTCTTGCTTAAATCCCTATGCCCAAAACCCCCTTTTCCCTTCCGAACACTTCGATTCTTTGAAGCTATGTCTGGTTCTATTCCCCCTATCACTTTTCAATTATATCCACTAGACCCTCCATCTCTTTTTCCACTTTGAAAGGGCTGACCGGATCTAGATGGATCCCTTTTTACTTAATACCAGTGTCTGTTTTCACAAGAATTTTTTCCGAGCTGCTATTAGAGAAATCAATAGAAAATTTATCGATACAGATTCAACCATGACCATTTTAATGGCGACCTGAAATGTCCGCCCTCGATGTAGTTTAATACAAATTTATTTCATGGCACTTTTGACTGAAGACATGGGGAGAAATTCCACTAGTTGACCATCGACGAAGTACGAGATAGATTTAACAGTGACGTAATGATCTAAAGTGAAAACTAATGCTGTTTGAAGGTATTTCATGGCAAAATTGCCTTAATGTCTAGTAGGGTTCAATCTTTATACACATAATGTACCAAAAAATGTACTCTTTTAGTTATTTTAGTTAGTAAACAGGCTATCTCGTAGTTAATCTTCAAAATGAAATTTTTTTTTGGAGATGTTAAACACAAAGTACAGAAAAAATGTATGTACGCTCTTAAAGCATTCCTTTGCTTATTTTAGTTAGTAAACAGACTATCTGGTACTTTATCTTCAAAAAATTTTTTTTTGAAAATAGTAAACAGGTTAGATAGCCAATTTAAACTTTATAACAAATGTATTTTGCGATATCGCTTTATTTGTATTGTAAAATGTTCGTTTCAATTGCCCAGTGCAAATCGGTGCATTTTAATCTTATCGCCGAATGTCCCGTGGCAAAACGAGGAAACTGCATGATTACATTAGTAGCGGTGTTCAGTCTATTGTCATTTGCTCACGCTGAACATCGTGTAGGGTAATAATGTAATGATTTATTGTCATTCATGGTTGTAACGTCAACGCTCAACATGATGCCAACCCAATGTTTCCTGTTAAATTAATGTTGATGTAATCCCCGTGCCCATTTTCGAGCATTATGCGGTATTAGATCGGTTTTTTTTTTACTACTTTTGCATATAATTGTTTGGATAAAAATAGAATTATTATGTCTTTGCCAGTGTACACGCAGTCAAGATCTGAATAAACGAAAGCTGGCGAGAAAGTTTGAAAGCCTAAATCTACGAGGTTTTTTTTATCCAACCGAAAACTCGTCCATAAAATTTTAATCAAGGCGTTTACAGCTTTCCAAATCAAACTCACTCATTTCTGCTCTGGTTATTCGAAGCTCATTTGGCTTAACCACATTTGTGCGGAACATAATCTTCCAAGGCTTTATTAAATAGATGAATCTGCGTGCTGCAGTCTTGATATTTCTTTTCATTACATCATTCGGCTTACAAGAAAATGTGCTTTGTAGAAATGAGGCTCATGCATTTAACACCGCTAACGGTTAAATATATTAAACAATACAAATCTAGCATTGTTAGCGAGGTTAAATTGAGCGTGTCATGTGCAGTTGGGAAAATTCTAGTCTTTGAGTTCATAAACTGAGCTTGAGCAATTGAACTTGTCTTATAACTTGTTGACCAACATTTTTCATCATTGTCTTAAGTAAAAGGTTTAAATTTAATTTGAGACAATTCATCAAGCGATGATGGTAGGCCTACACTTGTAATTATGTTTCTGGGAGTTAAACTTAATACTTAAAGTATTAGTATTACACTGTAACTGAACATTGTCTTCTACACTTGTATGCTATTTGTTAATATTATCTCTAATGTAGAGGTGCAATTATCCCTTGTGATCAACTTACTTTTCAATAATGACCAAAGATGACTGAAAACTGAAGGTTGTTGTATATGCACATTGCATGGAGTGGGGGTTGGGGTCAAGCCCACCATTGGAATCTGATTTGAAAGGCTGCTGACCTTCCAAGGCCTTATGTTGACCATTTCTTTAATAGTTTATAAACATCGCATTCTTGGTGCCAGTCTCTCAGAGGCACGCACATTAACTTACACGATGCAATTTGCCTTGAGAATCCAACAAGTAAACCCGAAATTCTTTGAATGCATCTCGAGTGGGTCACTCGTGTCTCTGAACGATTAAAATGGGTTCGCTGTACATGTAATGCTGGCATCGTAATTATAAACATTGCAGCAATTTAAAAAGTTGAAAAAATATTGGGAGCCATGCACATCTGTTGCATATCCCACAATGCAGTAGTTTCAAGTTGCTGTAGATGCAACTGCTAAACGCTGCAACCCGGAAATGTTCCAAAGGTTAAAAGTGACCCCAGTTGCAGTTGCAGAAATATTATCAGAATTCTCATCTTGTGAATGATGGAGAGGACATTTGAACCGTGGATGAAATGTTTTCTTTTCGATCCTTGTCAAGTTGAGCGGAGCGGGACAAAATATGGCATTATAAGACCATTGATCATCTTCAAAAATAAAACCTCGCCACTTCTCTGCACAATTGGGTGATGGCTATCCATTATTAAGCCCTGGGTTATCTATCTAATACATTGTTATGATTACGTGCGCGTTGCGCCCCGAACCATTTTCTAGACCCTGTGTAATGGCCAGTGCCTCCTCGGGGCAATATCGTATTCAATTTAAGGTTTCGGTTTAGGATTGCACAGTCTGTTGCTGCTTTTAGGTATTTTTATTTTGGTTTTATTGTTTTTCGTTTTTTTTGTTTTCATCCAGGGTCTAAATTGCCCTTGGTTATTTTAACGGACGTATTTTTATGGTGGAAACAATGGCCGTTCCATCCAGCAACCTTCATGTGACGTGAACTCTATCTCAGGGTTTTAAAATATTAAAATGTTGTGGTGTGTAGATGGAGCAAAGTACATGTATCGGAGTTTCACATTTTCCCATCTAAAATATGTCTAACGTTGTAATTTAAATTGAATTTTTTACTTTGGCAGTATGTAATCAACGAGGGTATGGTTTTAGCCAGGGGGTGCTTAACTGAATAAAAAAAAGGGTAATTGGATGCAGGGTATTACTCCCCTTTTCTCTTTCATATTTATGTAAAAAATTAAAAATGTATTTATTCGGTCCAGCGATTTCAATCACGTGTCTGTCAATTCACATTGCAACTGCATGCATAAGAGGAATAGAGGTTTTGCGAAAAATTTGATGATGCAACCCTCAGGGCTTCGCTTGATATAATGCGATATCTTTTCCGGGATTATTTGTTTAGCTAAGCCATGTTGACTTTCTCCAGTTTGCTTGAAATTCCAACGGCAAATTTCTGAAAACGACGCAGGGTACGATTTTCTCCAATTGGACCACTAAAGCTGAAGCCTGCATTACAGGGGCATTCCACTCTTAACCCGATAATTCTGTAGCATATGGCCAATGCTAGCACCGTGAATGCGAGTGAATTATCTTCAATCGATTATTTCCAGAATCTATGCCAGTCACACTTCCCCGTACATAATCTACACATGATCGATTAAAACTAGCTCATCGGTTAGTCGACAATTTACAGCGCTAGCTGGGACTATTTCCAGAAGCTCGTCTACAAACGTGCTTTCGATCATATTTAATGCTGATTTTCTCTTCAGTTTATTAATCCACAATGAATAAATGTCATATCTTGTCCTTTGTGCATGCTGTGATATTCTTAGTTCTTATACTGATGACGTCTTTTATGCTAGGATTCTTTGTCCTGCACTGATGACGTTGTCTTTTGTGCTAGGATTCTTGGTCCTGCACTGATGACGTTGTCTTTTGTGCTAGGATTCTTGGTCCTGCACTGACGACGTTGTCTTTTGTGCTAGGATTCTTGGTCCTGCACTGATGACGTTGTCTTTTGTGCTAGGATTTTGTTCTCATTAATGGTGTAGTGCTTGCAACGCGTTAGCTTCTTTATTCTCACTGATGACGTTGTAATTTCTTATGCGAAGATTCTTGGAAATCAATGATGACGTCTAATTGTGCCAGGATTCTCGTTTCTTATTGATGACGTTGTTGTCTCTTGTGATGATTCTTGGTTCTCACTGATGACGTTTGCTTCTTATACTAGGGCTTGCGGTAATACCGCCCGGGTTAAAATTGTTGTTTGATGTTCTAACCCCTTTTATGCGATCAGGAGTTAGATTCAGCTGCCCTTTATCGTCAAAAGATGGCGCAATATCACCTGGACGCATCCAGGAGGGGGGACGGGAAACCTGTTTGACAGTTTTATGGTCCGAGGCGAATGAGAGAAGATTTATGGCATTGTTTTTACCCACGGAGTTCGCGCGCCTGGGGGGTGCGTCACGAACGGCCAATCACCATTCGGTCAAGTTCTGTCAGCCACATACGCGAACAGGATTGGCTAGCCTTAAAAACAAAATGGCGTCGTTTTCTTCTTTAAATATATAGATATTTGGTTCTCGATGTTGACGCTGTTACATGTATATTTGCATGTTAAATGCAATTTGACGAATAATATGTCGTGGTGTTTTTAGATTGCAGTGCTCAACAACTACTCGGCGCATTTCCCTTCAACATTGAAAGTGGAGAAGTATCAGCAACCACTATGGAAGTGCAGGATGTTTACCAAAGGAGAAACTGCAGGCCCCATTTGTTGTTCCTCACATTCCCAGCATAATGAAATGCGAAACTTTATTCTTATTTCTCATTTAGGCATGCAGGGAAATGCGCGTGGCCAGCGGCACGTGAGAATTTCACTTTAATCATGAGCCTGCATTTAATCGCTCTCAAGATTTCGGTTTAGAATTTCAAATGATTTCCTGGAGTCGTTGTTGGATCTCTCCCTCGCTTTCGTCGTTCTGGCATTATTCACATGCCACGGACTTGGAAGAGGACTGCGTTCGAAAGTGAAATCATCGATCGGACCATTGGCTTGACCAACAGGGCACCTATTTGTTCATCTTGCTTCAACAATAACACCGGCGGCACTGCACTGTTTATATTTTCTTCCGCCACGCATTTCTCCCGATTATAAATCGTTGCATTTCCGATCGCTGCTGGCCATGCAAAAGGTCGGTCCATGGACATTTGCCAGAAAAGCGCTCTGCCTGAAAGAGACGTCTCTCGAGTGGTCCCTCCATTTGCCCACTTTCCATGGCACCATCTCTCGTTCGCTACCATTTTAAATCTCGGGCCAATAATCACGTTTTTTTCCCCTCCTCCTCTTCGCAAATTGATCGTTGGGCACATTTCCAGAAATTCTTTCGCAATTTTTTCCTCCGAATTGCGACGCATTGGTTCCATTCCCTCCGCCTGAATGCTCGACTATCGAGGCGAGCAGGCCTATAATTCAGCTTTTTAGAGCTGGTAACAAGTTTTATTCGTTTCGATATGAAACCGAGGCCAGTTTAATACGTTTCCGTGGTTTTGGAGGGCTCGAGTGCGTGTACGTCTCTGATGCACTTTGACACGGAAATCCAAGTTCTGCATAAACTAAACCTTGCTCGTTAAAGCTACCTTTTGAATTCGAGTGAGCTAGGGCTTTTTTCCCGTAGAATTTCATGTCAGTCTGCGTTGAGGCGAGGCGGGTTTCGATCCCATACCCGCCTCCATTTTTCCACATTATGAAACTATTTTTAATAATGGCCCTCTGGAGGGCCGCTTGTGAGGCAACGTTCGCGGGAAGCAGAAAACTCTTAATGTAGTGCTGGTGTAATCTGCTTTTATCTCCGTTAATGTGAGGCTTTTAAAGGCTTATTATGGTCGGCCATATTTCTTTTGTACATCCGGCGGGAGGTCGGATGAAAAATTGGCCAGATTAATCATTCGCTTTATTATGCACGACACGTGACTATGTTGAAATGAAAAAGGTATAGGATCTGAGGCGCACTATACGTTTTATTGAAATTTCTTTTTCTGCTGTTATTGTGATAGGCTTTCTGATTATGATTTGCTTCGCCCTTATTTTTGTAGATGCTATATCCTTCAACCTGAAATTCGATATTATTTCACTAATGGAACCTCGGCTCGGTTTTGTGCGTTATGCGATTTTTCTCTCGTGATTTTTCGTTTTATGACAGAATAGCTGCAGAAGTAGACCGGAAGAAAGTCTTCAGTTCCATCGTTGAAATGCTCCATGGCCTGTAGGGTTTTTGAGGATGATCTGCAGGTGGTTTAAACTTTCTATCATCCTCTTATACTATTACTCCACTTCTTCGAAATCGGAAAAAAAAAATCAATTTTTGTGTAATTTGGTTTGTGAATGTTTTCTTGAAAATTCGTGGTCTCCAGCGTTTACAAAAAATGAAGAGGCGCCCTTCGTGGAACCATCTCACATAGGAAGTATCCAAGACGGTCTTTTCTAATCCTTATAAAAGAGGCTCTGTAACGATAAAACCAGTTTTGTGCCATAAACCCTGCTTAGCGCAGCAGTGTGTCCTGATGCGGTTGTGTGCGACTGATCGTTAAAGTCAAGTGGAATACATCATGGCCACCGTTTTCCCAGAACTTTATCCAGCTTTCATTTTGATCCCTCACTTACGTAAACCTGGAACCCTCGTATTTCGGCAGCAGCCTTCTAGATCGACTGCAAATATTGACGGTGAATTGTTTAAATTTAATGTAAATTCAGAAGATTGAACAGTTAATGAAGTTGCCGATGTTCTTGGAAACCATGGAAGGCCTCGTGCATCAACAATCAACACTTGAAGAGTTGAAGTATCCTGACTGATGCATTGCGAACCACACTTTGGCAGTTGTGATTCATATATCAAAAATCATCAATTACTCAATGTTTTTACGGTTTTAATAATAAAAATACTTTATTCCGAGTAGGGAAAGGGATAGAATGGGTTTTAGGTCTAACACTGACAATGAATGCATTCCTTTGGCAAGCGTAACTTGACTACTGCCATTGTACGCTTATGAAAACTCCTGTCTGAGTACCCCTGTTAATTTTTTTTTGTTTGTTCAACAAACAATTTGCACGTTGGCACAATGAGAATTTTTTGTAACATCTCGCGTTCGTCTTCTCCGCCTCGTGTTTTATTCCTTTCATTTATTGATCATAAAAGCAATAAAACTTATTCCTTCTTCAATTTAAAATGCATTTAGACCACCTACCTCTTCTCAACGTCGACGATCTATTAATTTTTTATGCAGATCCTCGGCTTTTCTGCAACGTACAATTTATTGCGACTTTAATTTGGAAGCCAGCCTGTCTAGCGCTGTGTATAGTGTTCTCCAGTTCTTAACGTTTTCTGTTTTACTTCCTTCGTTTTTTTTCTCCGCTATTTCATCTCATTATTTCCCTCGAGATACCAACCAAATAAAGAAAGTAGTCGTTGGGATTGCGAGGGATTTTTCTATTTCTCGGCCAATTTTCGTGCCTTGCAATTTTTTGTGCCCTTCGCCGTCTAGCACTGGCTCAACATCTATGACAAATACGGCCCATGGTACCCCGCAAAGATCCCAGTTTGATGATTTTTGAAACTTAGTACCGGTGATCTATTCTCAAAGAGGATTTTTCGATGATAGTTTTTGGCAAAAAAAAAAGTTAAAATGAAATCTTGTCTGTATTTGACGAAGGTAAACAATTGGGATTTGTGAATTGTCGCATTTTTTTAAACTGTATACCCGCGCACTACATTTAAATTAAAAGGATTTCATCGTTATGTCGCAGAATCCCACAGACCCGGAAACCCTGGAATTGCCAGAGAAATTGGGAAGACATGAAATATTTAGGGAAATGTGATTTACCATGGGAAAAAAATCTAATCGTTTGCAACACAACATATTTGTTTTTACATGGCACACTCAGTAAGTCCTACACCTGTGGAAATAAAGAAAATATGAAAATACATGTAAAGTGCGTTAAACTGAAGACATGAGGTGAATAAGTCATTAGAAGCTGCATGTGTAATTAAAAAATCAAGCATTCAATTGAAGCAAACACTTCTGAGTAAGTTATAGAAAATGCATTTATTTGTCCTTTAATTCATTGACGTGGCCAAAATTACCCTGCAGCATGCATTTACTTGCCATTGTCACGTGATACCGACGCATTAAAATTTCAAATAGTGCCATCTAGGGATCGATACATGCGACAGATTTTTTAAAATTTATTTAAAATAAACGCGTGGGGAATTTTGAAATACGCAATTCACAATTCCTAGCTATTTACATTTGGGCAAAAAAAAAATTGAATATGCCTAAAAGTACCGGTATCTTTGAAATTTTTTTTATTGAACGTTAAAGCCATATGCAACCATAAAAGCTCGAAGCAATTACCGCCATGTTTGCACGCAGACCTACCTCACATTGCGAGTCTGCTTGATGGAAATTCCTACTTTGATAAGCCATTTCGGCCAAATTTTCACGTCCCAAATACCACCAGTTAAAATTCCAAATGCGATTTTTCAATGCACTTGCACCGTAATAGCATTTCTATCGGTTTTTAAGTTGGGAAGGAATGAGCGACGCAATGCGGGGCATGGCAATTTTATGTCACTCGGCGTGCATTTTGTTCTACTTGGCTTATTTCGAAATGTGCAGTTTGTTGACGAGATTTTTCGAGTAAAACGCGTTGAAACAAAATAAATACAAAACTCCGGTTCCTGTGCCGGCAGTGATGAAGAAATATTTTATTGCTTCCTCTCTGAATTCATTTGCTGTTCCCCTCGTGACCTCCGTAGCGACAATAAAATCTAATTTAGACTTTTGCAGTTAGATCCTCGGGCTATAGCCACTGGCTTCGTATTTGAGTAAAAATTTCAGCGTAATTATTATTGCTGTTGGACTCGGCTCATAAAGCGTAATAATTAATGATTTTTGAAAGATGACAACTTCAGCATTTCTTGTATTTGCATATACAGTATATGTATACTAAGACGGCTGCGAGCTGATATCCATGCCTTGGTGGAAATTTGAAAGATAACGCATGCTTTAACGAATGTTCATATTTGAAAAATTGTATAGTTCTCTCCTCCCTCAAGTACTGTAATTCGTATTGCGTGCAGCTGTTGTTTAAAATAAATGAGAAATTTTTTTTGTTAAAAAAAAAGTAATGTATTCATTTCACGCTCCACTCTGAATTATTATTTTTTTTTAAAAAATGCTTTTCATAAATTGGGAAAATTTGGCTGGAAATGGCAGCGCTTTTAAATGAATATTGAAAACCGGACTTTTGGATGGTTTGTTTTTGATTTCCCTCCCCCCACCCCCTCCAATTTAATTTAATTATATACCAGCGTAAGAATTAATTTCTTTTTTTTACTAATTAAAATCCTATCGCGCATTGGTTTGGTAGCTAACAGTTCGTAAAATATAATAGGGATACTCAGGCACAAGTTTTGCTAATTGATTTTTGGCAGTCGCGAAGTCACGTGTGCGAAAGTGACGCTTTTAATTAGTCTGAAAATTGCGATAAACTGGGTTTATATTTTAAACCAATTGCAGTCTCACTTTTGCACACGTGACTTGACTACCAACGTATGATTCATATAAAAAGTTTTTGTTTGAATATACAGTGAAACCTGTCTACATTGAACACTTGTGGGACCCGGAAAAAGTGTTCATTATAGACAGGTGTTCATTGTATC
>JAQGBX010003274.1:0-17767 GCA_034698745.1 Megaphyllum sjaelandicum
CTAGACTTTATTCGAATGCGCATGCGCTAGTCACGGCTTGCAACTGGAAACCGAAACTTAAAGCTCGTCTTGTACGTGCCCTTAGGGAGTGAATTAAGTTGCTTGTATGCTGTTCATGAATCCTTGATTGGTGACAGGCTGATCGGAATCAAATTCCATTAGAACCTTTTAAATCTCTTTGAAATTTCAAATATTAAGATCCAATTTGTCTCAACTTTAGTGTAAAACCAATAAGTTAAACCAATCTAATAGCTTAACGAATTTACAAATAAATGCAAACTTTTTTGCTATTTACTTGCATTTATGTATACAAGTGTACATTTCCGGAATCAAAAATCATTATTAAGAAATGCATAATGAGCGCTTTCTTTCTTGATTTTCATGAATGTTTTTAAAACATTCATCTGATAAGTGATCATCCATAAACGACATCATGTATTTTTCCAGTTTTTTAGACCCTGCCTCCGCCCTTGTCCTGTTTATTAACTCCCCCGGCCTCCCATCAATCAAACAGCTTGTTGATTACAAATGTAATTTTTAACATGTTCTTCATAAATTTTTACGTTGAAAATATTACCATTAGTGAACCACAGACCTACAGTAATCTGAAGAAATCATCAAATTTGATTATAAATTGACAAGCAAGAAAATAAAACCAATGCAATTAATTTATCATCTAAAACTGATGCCAGTTTAAGACCGGACGACCACTTTCTTAGAACCCTCTTCCTTCCCCCTTCTTGTCCGCTTGTGTCCCATTTTCACATACCCTCCCCTCCTCCCTCCTAGCTATGCCGGACGTCCTTTATGGATGGCCCCTAATAGCATCTGAAATGAATGCATTGTTGTTTCGGTGTTTAATTCATGTAGCCAAGTTCAATATGTAATCTACAGACTGATAAAGAACGTCGCCAGGAGTTGCTTAGAATATTTCATTTCCTCTTATCCATTTCCGCGTTTCGGGCCAAATGAAATCTTGATCACTGATTAACAGATAGTATAAGTACAAGTAGATGAACATACATGTAAGTACATGTTGATATTATCATATTTTATTTACAGCTGGTAATAAATATATCATTAAATTTAAAACACACAGCATCAAAAGTAAAGTAATACACGATTTTCTGATATTAACCTCAGAGGCTGCGCTAAAGTGTTTTTTTATCCAGGTTTCAGGCTGTATTTTTATTTTATTTTTTAATTAATCTCAGACAAGTGTTCTATAACGCTTGGAGCAATTGAACATCATTTTATATAAGAAAAATTCGTTTTCTTATAAGTGAAATATTAAAACGAATAATCAAATTTTTTGTTAGTAAATGTGCATGTATTTTAATTTCTGATATAATTTTTAATTATGACTATTATATGCTATTTTGAATAGGAACTTCATATGTCTTATGATTATATCTAGTTCATTCAATAACTATAGAAACACAATTTCCGCACTTTTATCGAATTTGTTTCTCTGAAAATTCTAATTTAAAGTCAACGGTACACATGCAATTATTGTTAACGTATCTCCAAATGATGAGAGTAAAAATCAAAATTGATTAATAGTTGATTCTATTTTCTTAAAGAATATCGTAATAGCGCGGGCTCACAAAATTATTTTATATTCAGCTTCAATTCTGGGGTACCTTAGTTATAGCCTGCAATGAAAATACAATTAATAACGCATGGGTTTAATCGAAATCCAGCCTTTTAAATCTGTTGTTGTTTTTCGAAATGCGAAATAGGTTACACAAATTCAAACATCTTAAGAAATTAATCTTGCATCAACTTTGTTTTAATAGTTTGTTATAATATGCCCAAATTGTGTTATTAAGTTGATGCGATTTCAGGACAAAAGTTTTTTTGTGCTAATTGATGGAGTTAATTGGCACGGCAAGATGATACTAACTTGCAATATAGGTGATGATGAATCCTTCATATGTTACTGAATGATCTGAACGAAATTCTAACAGCATTTCGTTGGTGGTAGACGCGCTAAGGAATTTCTAGTATAGCCGCAGAATAGAGCTAATTCTGGGTCAGTACGTGTTATCAGGTTCATCATATACTCTCCAAGAGTCGTGAGAAACGGTAAAATTCAGAAATCTTAAGAAAATGCATCGTGACAAATTCTCTTCCGTATTTCTTCTCTGTTTTATGAGACGTATTTTTATTGATCGTTAAGGGTGCAAATGTACATTACCAAGCAAACTTTATACATATTACTCGAAAACATACTGTATGAGGATTACAATTTAAAGGTGGTCATTTACGTTATTTTATGTATATCTGCTCCCAATTTCTTAAATTCATTAAAAATTGGTTTTTCTAAATGCGGTGCTAAAATATCAAATAATGTAAAGGGTTCTCTTCCATTAGGATTGATGTATTCATAAACTAAGGATTTTGTCAAAGAAAACGCCATAATTAAGCAACCAAAACGATGCAATTTTGCAATCTACGCGTGTTAGATCACTTATCTCGTACTTTACTTAATTGTTGTATCTGAAAAATCCCTCGATTTTAATACTCACATTCAGATAATTTACATAGAGAAGAACATGCGAACCTGTAAGTTGTGAAAAAATATCCTGGACTGTTTAACGTGCCGAAATCGCCATTATATATTATTGGAGCGGTACACGCACCTAATTAAAATACATTAAAAAATTATTCCAAATGATTTAATCAATTATTGCACGACATTTACTTACTCGTGAAATACGATATACTGAATCCTAATTCTTCTTCGCTGCTTTTCCGAGTGGAAATGGACTTTCATTTTGCGAGCTAATTATGTCGTGGAATATGGTCCAGGTCCGCATAATTTGGATAAGCTCTTATTATTTGAAGTTGGGCCATCAAAAATTTAAAGGAAATCTTTTGCACAATCAGTTGATAATTCCACCTTTTATTAAAAATAAGACGTTAACCAAGCATGCTAAAATACATGTAATGTACCGTACTTTGTCGCTATAAAATATCATTGGAAAAATTCAACAATAGGGCCTATAGCATGCATATGTATTTTTACCCGGCGTGAAATTTCACTTTTAAACAGACAAACGTAAATTTACGTCAATTAACATGAAAATCTCCCTGCACATTTGCTCCAGGATGAAATAATGTAATTTGAGTAGATATATTAATCAAATAATTTCATTATATACTCAAACGGACCTTAGGATACGCATTCGTTGGTACTTATAATTTAAAAAATTAAATAACCGACCACTAGCGCCATCTACCGGGCAAACAATTGGTAATGTATATCAAATGAGGGTGTACGAGGTGGCACTTTGCCAAGCCAGGTTCAAAGTGCGTAGTGTCACCTCGTACACCCTCATTTGATATGCGCATTACCAATTGTTTGCCCGGTAGTTGGCGCTAGTGGTCAGTAATTTAATTTTTTAAATTATAAGTACCAACGAATGCGTACCCTTACGCAGTTACAGTACCTATGGTGCTACATTACGTGATCTTTTCATGGAATCAGCGACTAAAATAATGTGCACCTCCGGGCAATTTTTTCCAATGGAATGAATGAAATATGTCACGTAATACAGACTATACAGTAGAACCTCCTAAGTTGACCAAATTTTCATACATTGGTTCTTCACCACATTAATTAATAGGAAATGGACATCCATATGTTGACCACCTCTGTAAGTCGTATGTTGATCACTTCGGCTGTGGCACTCAATACTAATTTACCTTCTATAACCTGACCAGTTTACCCTTTTGCTGATTAATCGCTTGCAGTGTAGCTAGTATTTGTCCTACAAATAACATGCAAGTACTTTTTTGTATGCAGAAACTGTTTTTAAACCAAAATTTTTGTTTGAATTGTTGGTACATCCTACAATTACTGAAAATTTTCAGTTGATTGTGACACGATGGCAAGTAGAAAAAAACAGCTTAAAGAATGTAAAGGTTGATCTTTTACATTTTCTGGAAAGCAGCGGAATATTTTGGTGTTAGCAAGACTACAGTAAGTAACATCCAAAAACATAAATGTGAGTACTTGGAGAGATATATGGAATGGAAAATGCAGATCAACAACAGAAAAGGAAGAAAACTCCCTCCTTTTAGAGACCCCAAAAGAAGAGGACATCAACCACTTAATAATTCAGCTAAAGTCATTTGCTGTAGATAAATGCCCAGGCATGCTGAGTGCTGTAACCTACATTTTTAATAATAAGAAACAGACCAAGATCGACACTTTTTTTCTGAAAAAATTACTAAACTATGATTTCACTGTTTTTGATTATCCTACGTATGATTTTGTATGCTATTCTCCAACAAAAGCATACGTTCTCCATATGTTGACCACCTCCCTACGTTGACCATTTTGTTTCCGCCCTTGGGTGGACAACTTACGGAGGTTCAACTGTACAGGCAAGCTGACGAAATCTGAATAAAATCCATTACTTTAGCAGCGTAATACACTGTATGTACTTATAAAAATAAAGGGTTTCATATATCAAATTGCGTTGTTGTATACAGTATATGATAATAGCATATATTTTTTTAAACCACCCGGCTTTTCGGCTACACCAATTATAATTAGAGGATTCCGGAACTGCTTAGTCCCCTTAATATTAGGAGCACCAGACATAGCTTTTCCTCGTTTAAATAACATATGTTTTTGATTGCTGGCCCGGCCCTCATTATTTTTCCTTTTAATGTCCTCAGCACGTTGCTTGTAATGGCTAAACAGTCTATCCCCTCATTATAGCCAGTAACGTCTCACACTCTGATTGATAGTTGACAGTTTCAAATCAGATTATCAATTTTATTGATAGTTAGAATTTTGGCTTGATGATAACAGCTAACAACTTCAAATCATGGTTGGATGAATTATTTTCAGAATACATATGGTTATCTACTTACGTCAAAAAAAAAATATGACAGCTTCAAGTGGTCGGTAGTAGAATTTAAAAAAAATTATTTAAAAATTAAATTGAGGTTCATTTAAAGTGTAGAGTTAATGTTGTAATAGCAATCCGTGTTGTTCGGATATCCTGCAGGGTAGAGTGGGCTCTCAATAAATCCACTGTCATCCGTTAAATTATCTAGTGGACAGATGTGCTCAGGTTCTATAATTAGATGATTAGAGTTGATCAGTTATTCTTTATTGTAAGAATAAATTGTAATTTTGGCATTAAATAGGCTGAGTCTGCTCGCTTGGTCACTCGGTATACTGTGAGTGCACAAAGATGTCGAACTGACTATCATTGCATCAAATCGCACGTACCATCAGCCTGCCCAATTTACTGTTTGCCTATACCTGCTTCTTCGAAATAGATATAAAAGCCCTTATCTTGGACGCTGCCATTCGTGTGGAAGTAGACAAGTGCTACGTTTGAGCTAGCATAAATGTAAACTCTTTCTTCGTGCCAGTGTATGTGCCAATAAGAGTGCTTTCATTTGTGGGTCCATCATAAATATTGAGATAATCGTTGCCGTATTCTAACTGATTCGAATTAAAAAAAGGAATCTCATCAGTAAAGTACTTGTAGACCGCAATGCTAAATTTATCGAAATTAGCTCTTGGTGTTAATTGCAAAAGGATTTGCACGTTGTTTCCTTCCTCGGCATCCCCTCCCTCCCCCAGTGCATATCTAATCTATCCGCAGAACGTCACATAATTTCAAGGCTTTCAAAAATTATTCTACACTTAAAATTTAAACATGCAGTCAAAACTTAGGGGTAAAATAACGTTGTTTGATAGAATTAAATAACTGAAACAGGAGTATACTTACGGTCATGTCGGTGATTTCAATAGTTACAATCGCATTTACGAATGGCGGTGTTATTTTATAATTGCAATCCAGGTTATTAGCATACAGCTCGTCCGGGTAACCGGGACTAACGATCGACCCGAAGTTCCCCGAAACGTCTTCGTTGCATTGCTCTAAATATAATTATGCGTTACATATTGGTAATTAGGAATAAGAAAGTCAAACAATTTCGTCTATTCAATTTCGTCTATTCCCTTTAAAATTTCAAATGGTATACGTTATGAATAAACCTAGAAATAGTGCATCTTAGCCTATTCGTTTCTATTGAAGGACTACATACAATTCATAATTATGAACTTTCTTTTCCCAAAATGTTATACGTTGATCTTGTATCAGTTGGATTCTGATTGTTTATGAATACATACACATGCAGCTGTTTTGGATTAGATTCGTATGATATGAATTATATTTGGATGTTTATTTGAACAAAACCACTGGAATCAAGCATGAATCCTTGTCCTATCATTAAAGTATAATAGAAAACGATCTTTACCTGAAGCTAATGAGCAAATGCACGCCATTAAAAAGATGATGGTAAGCTTTAACATTTTTGAAAGGCTTAAATTTACTATTGGAAAAATAAAAAAGTTTGATTGCTTTTATATACTCTTAATTTTTTTTAATGAATCATTCTAAAATTAAACGTCAAAGTTATCAAACGGAATCTAATTTGCTGATAGTTACATCCGTAACAGCTTTGCTTACTGGATAATAAGCGTTGTTAACCACTTTTTACTCTTTCGATTTTCTGGAGATTGCGCAATAAAGTTCAATACATACGCGATCGTGAGTCTGAGATCAGAAATACGTGACTAGTTGTTCGTTTTACGTCACCAAACAAAGGTCAAACAAAGATTCAGGCAATAAAATGAAACCGACCAACTTTTGAAATGTACGCTCGTACATGACATAATAAAAAATAACAGAACTAAGTTTCATTGATTTCATTTATTTTTCTGTTATACTTACGTTTTGTTACAGTTCATCGGCATAAACGTTAGACAATGATTACGAAGTTTATTAACCAGCCTGCTTTTTTAAAGTGTTTTAGAATAAAATGTCTAGTTTTATCTTTAGAGAATATGTTGACCACGGAATTCAGTACATTATTTTCACTAAGCTGATGAGCATAAACTTTTGAATTACGCAGAAAATAACTTTGGAATTGGGCAAATAATGCTTCTATACGACTACAATTTTGAAATTAGTTTCTTCTAATAATGTATAACTGCAATCCTATAACGCGGTTCATTATCATCTTAGATGTGAATGGAAGATTAGCACTGTACTTAAGATGTTAACAGATTCATTTTTCAGTGATAGCAAATCTACTTTAGGGCATAAATATTTGAAGTCATGTTTGAAAGATGAAGGTTTCTACTCAAAATGTACATACATTTACAGTATTTCATACTTTATTAATAAAGTTTACATTGTGCATGTACAGTATATGCATATTAAATTTTTTCTATGATAAACATTTTATCCTACATTCATGGCCCGTTTTGATGTTTTTAATAAGAAGTTCATTAGAAAAATGAGAATGCTTAATGTTATTTTTAAACATTCAAGAAACGTACTGTAGATGCAAAAGTCGATTCAACGTCGCATTTCTTCTGTCTACACGTTTATTATAAAACTGTAGGATTTCATTTGGTATTCATATCTTCAGTTTTGTCATCATGATAATATGCTGGAATGGAAAATGAACAGCAAATCATAACTTTAAAGTATTTGCACATCCCCATGCAACGTAATGAACTATGCCGATGTTGATTTATAGACTTTTGTACTACATGTATTTTCTTCCACTGAATTAATATAATTTTAGCTTAAATATAGTTGAGCCTTACTTCAACTTTTAATTTGTAAAAAAGAAAATATCTGAATATTGAATACTAACTCGCAATATAGGTTATGACAAATCCTTCATAGGTTGTTGCATAATCTGAATGAAATTCAAGAAGAACCTCGTTGGTGGTAGCTTGAATGCCGAAGGAACTGTTAGTACCACATAACACTGCTAATTGGGGATTTGAATCATCAGGTCCATCGAAAATTCGCAGAAAATCGTACCCACAATCTGCTGGCGCTGTTTCAATCTGCAAATGTAAACTCCATCGAATTTAATTTTTACAATTTAGAAAACGTCTACCCGATCCCACTTAATGTTTGATTCTACTTTAATAACGGTCGTAAACAATGGAATGTTATTTGACTCACAAAACTTGAAAACCCTAAATTCCAGTTGTTATTGTAGGCCTATATTCATTACATGAAGGGTTATTTTTAAAATGCTTAATTTATGCAAATTAAGGATTAACGAACGTATTTTTCTCAAATTGGGTATCTCTGCAATATTACCAATTTATATGTATTCATTCGTATATCTTTGATACTCACATGCAGATAATTTATATATAGCAGAACCTGTGAGCCCTCTGGAGTCACGACAGTATAATTGCAATCAGCAAAAGTTGGATAATTTGAGATAGGATAACCCGGGCTGTAGACTGTGCCAAAATCACCATAGTATTCTATTGGATCCGAACATGCATCTGGGCAACGGAAATAAAACTTAACAATGTAGTATTAATTTGTTTGCTACGTGTCTTAAATTCTAGACTTACTTGTGCTATATGATATATTGAATCCTACTCCAGTAGTTTCGTTATCTGAGTGTAAATATGCGAGCACTAAATTGGTTGAGCTGATGATATCGATGAATGGCCCAGACCCGCATAATTTAGCCAAGATAGGATCATTGACGGAAGCGCCGTCGTGAATTTCGAGGTAATCCTTGGTACAGTTACTTGATAATTCAATCTTGAAATCATGGAAAAACAAGTCTGATAACACTCACTACATGTCACCTTTTTATGTCAGGAATTTATAAGAAATTCGATCATCTATAGGGACTAGAACATGCACGAATATAGATGTTATACTTACGTCTAAATTATTTATGTGAAATATTATTTGTGTGTTGTATGAGGTTTGGAAGTTGTAAAAGCAATCCGTTCCGTTTGGATAGGCGTCTGGATAGAGTGGACTAAAAACAACTCCAGAATCATTGGTGTAGTCACTCGATGGGCAAATCATGAAATCTATAGTACGTGTATAAAATTGGCCAAATATGCGCTCAAATTGTTACTGAACATTGCATCCCTGGCATAAGTAAGGGAGCAACAGCATGTGGAGCGAATCATGAACTTTAGCAATAAAATATTTGGTTTCGTTTTTTGGCCACTTCATACATACGATGTATCTGTTGTAAAGCCTTAAACTATTAGCAGGTTTAGACATTAATTCTTACATCTTTCTTCGAAATAGATGTAAAAGCCAGCGTCTGTTACAGTGTCATCAGTGTGAAAGTAAATCAGAGCCTCATTTGTGGACGGATAAAGTAAAATTCCTACTTGATTACCAGTGTATGTCCCAATAATCGCGCTTGAATTTGTGGGCCCGTCAAAGATTTCGAGATAATCATACGTAGTCTCTATCTAATTGGGAAGAAATAATGTTAAACACAATATTTGCTAATGTAATGCATATTAGTCTCGTTACTGTACAGAGTACTTGCATGCATTTCGACAATCTCAATGTTAATAGTCGAACCTGGTGACGTTGTGATTTTATAAAAGCAATCCAGGTTATTGTCATAATACGTGAAGGGGAAACCTGGGCTAACAATGGACCCATAGCTACCCGAAAGTTCCTCATTACAATCTTCTAAATGACGATAACATGATCAAATCAGTAGGTATAGGTTTATATGTTAGGATAAATAATGGCCAAGTTCTAAATTGGTTCATGTATGCAACATACTAAATTGCGCATTTTGGGTCAAACATCTCCTTGAGATAGATAAGGTAAACACAAGTTTTATCTCACAAAGCTTACAATTAAATTAGTTTTACCTGAAATTGTCGTGCAAATGCTAATCAATGCAAAAATGATGACAGTCTTTTTCATTTTCCAAAGACCATAAACTTCTACCCATCTTAATATGCAGTAAATGTATGAATATTAATGAAACTTTTTGAATTTCAGGTGTAACGAAAGAAAGCATGCAGTAAAGGAAAATACTTACACAACGATTAGGTTCAATGGAATTAATCTTGTTTAGAAAACTTTATACTGTAGATGGTTTTGAAATCCCCATTTCAAAGTTATCTGTGACTGCGTTACCTGATATCTATAAAATAGCGTTAATTACCGAGTTTCTCGATAGCTCGTTTAATCCGACCTGGCATTTATTTTTGATCCTCTAGAGATTATAAACTAAACGCTTGTCAGGTGTAGTTTAATCTGAATTCGGAATCACGTGTACAAGGCTGGTTTTGTTTAGTTTCGAAAAATTGTAGCTGATCCGGCAATCTGCTAGGCAATATTGTGGATATAATTTCATGAAAAAAAAATTATTCAAAAAATTCTTTATATTGAAAAGCTGAATTCAATTTTATTCTTTTCAAGTTAGTTGCCGATTTCTATAAAGTTCAACCTCACATGAACCATTTTTCCAATGTTCGTCATTTGATGTAATAATTGAACCAACCAATTGCATTGTACGAAATTGCTCATGATGTCGATGGATATGCTTATAAACTACGCACTGAATGAGATAACATTGACTGTTATATCCGTTATGAAAGAAGTTGTTTTTAATTTTGGGACTTTACTATGACCTAAGTAGGTTCTCTTCCTAATAATAGGCTGAAAATAAAAATTCGAAATCAATATTCTGTATAAATTAGTGCAATTTTACAATATATTAATAGCCGTACATCTGAGTCTCAAATTTAATTTTTCATGTATTAGGTATGATTTGTTTCTCCAATCTCTGATATACAGTACAGTGTACATGAAGAATCATGCTTGAGAAGTTTAAGGAGAGTTGAACCTTTGTTAAACATTAACAAAGTGTTTAATACTAACTCGCAGTATATGTTATGGTGAATCCTTCATATGTCATTGAATAATCAGAATGAAATTGAAGAAGAACCTCGTTGGTAGAAGCTTTAATGCCGAAAGAACTGTTAGTACCACAGAACTCGGCTAATTGAGGGCTGTTACCGTCAGGACCATCATAAATTCGTAAGAAGTCATAGCCGCAACCTTCAGCTGCTGCTTCTATCTGTATGAAACATGATGAGTGGATTTATTTTGTGGAAAAATCACCTACATTAAATTCAATTTAGTCTAGCATTATCTTTATATTTTTTTTAATGTCTTTAAAAATCCCAAAGTATCAATGTTTTCTACTTTTTGAACATGTTTCGATAGCTCTTATATAGTTCACTATTTAGTCGATTTTAAATCAATACTCACTTGCAGATAATTCACGTATAGAAAAACCTGAGACCCTTCTGGGGTCACTACAGTATAATTGCAGTCGGCAAAATTTGGGTACTTTGAGATGGGATAACCTGGACTATATATTGTTCCAAAAGGGCCATTGTATTCAATCGGTCCCGAACATGCACCTTCATCAATAAAAAATATTTAAATTAATTTATTTCGGGTAGAAAAATAAATTGACCCTGGGTTTAACTTTTGCTTTTTATTTATTTTTTTACTTGCTACTGGCTATTTTTGTAAAAGGGTTTCACGGGGGAATCGGTACTCCAATGATCATTCACTTACTTGTGGTATAAGATAAGTTGAATCCCAAACCAGCAGTATCGCTATCCGAATGGAAATACGCGAGCACTTGATTGGTTGAGCTGATGATGTCATGAATTGGTCCAGAGCCGCATAATTTGGCAATGCTTTTGTCGTTGATTGTTGCGCCATCGAAAATTTCGAGGTAATCTTCGGTACAGTTAGTTGATAACGCCACCTTAATTACAAGGAAATATTACTTTAAGTATAAAATGCGTTGTTTCAGCGTAAACTGTAGTTTTTTATTAATTATTCTTTCATTACTTTGACAATTTGAAAAGATCTACTTACATCAAAATAGAGTTCGCTGAAAATGATTTGTGTGTTTAAAGAGGTTTTCAAATTATAATAGCAATCTGTGTTGTTTGGATACACCTCTGGGTAATAGGAACTCGCAATATATCCCGAATCCACAGTATATTCACTCGCTGGGCACATGATATCGTCTATACAGTAGTAAGCAACAAAAAATCCGCAATTCATTATTCACACCTATCGGAAAATATCATAGTGTTTACCTTATTTCTAATGAAACAACTATTAGATCCATACATCTTGTGACCTGCAGCTCTGTCCTCACTGCTGATTTCATGCGAAAAATTAAATTTTTATCCACGATTGTAAATGACCTTATAATAACATTTTTCAATTTTTCAATTCGCAATAATCAACAACCAATTGCTTTCCACTTGATGGATGATGGCATTTTGTTAAATGGGACGAATGTATTTAAAAATGCACGTGGAAAGTACTTGCCATTTATTTTTTATATCTATAGGCAATAACCACCTTAATTAATATTTGGAAGAGAAGACGCCAAATTCATTAATAAACTTCTAAATTAATGATGTTGGCTGAATTAAGACTGATTTTCTTACCACTTTCTTCAAAATATATGTAAAATCCATCATACTGTTCGGTACTGTCAGTATGAAAGTAAACTAGGGCCTCATTGGTTGATGTGTACAAGCAAACTCCTGTTTGCAAACCAGTATAATTGGCGATAAGCTGGTTAGTATTTGTGGGTCCATCATAAACTTGCAGAAAATCAAATCCTGGCTCTATCTATACATGCATGTAATTAAAAATCAAAAGGGTAAGAGCACAGTGATACTTTTTAATTAACATTCTTAATTAAAAAGTATCACATGTGCTCTTACCCAAAGAATATCAGCATTTCTAAACAGATGCCAGCTTATCGCGTTATTAGTACAGAATAATTTGCAGTACTTACGAACATGTTAATGATGTCCAGAGTTATGGACGTATTTGCTGACGTTGTTAATTTAAAATAGCAATCCAGATTATTTGGATATTGCTCCTCGGGATAGCCTGGACTAACTATTGACCCATAGCTACCCGACACTTCTTCGTTACAATCTTCTAATGATTGTATAACATCAGATGAATTATTTGGGCCGATTAAAACAAATAAAAATACCCACACCTTAAACTTAATAGCTGTATTTTTTGTTCTCAAGCTGAAACTACGGTTGTAACCTCGATGCATTTTTTATGTATTGTATCATGCCTCTAAAAAAGTAATCTTGTTTCACATCTACACATTTGCAAAAGAGAAGCGTCAGTTTATCTAATGTTCTTAGAAATATTATAATATCTTTAATTGAAATAATAATAGAGAAAAGAATATACAGTATTAAAAGCTATTGCGAAAACATTGAAAGATCTGGCTCGTTTTAGATCAAAACAAATTAGTAAATACCAATAGAATTGTAGTCGATGCAGTTGATGGGTTTCCTCAAACGAACATGATTAAGGCAGATACACGTTTATTGGTGCTACATCTACGTTAAATTTTGCTAGATCTATAAATTTTTTTACCTGAAATTGATAATCTAATGCAGAGCATTGCGAAGAGGATCACATAATTTTTCATTTTAGAACGTACTAGGCTAATTAGATTTAAAAATACAGTAAAACCATCTCGTTTCAGGTGATTCGAATTTATTAAACGAATTTCTGACTTGCACAATACTGTACGTGCCATTAAATTAATAATAAACAGTAAACAGTATCCTCTCGAAATCAAGTGTTATCAGACAGAAGTAGACCCACGATATCATCTACAATCAGTTAATTTCAACGTTAGATTAAAAAATTGAACTAATTCTTTTTAGATTTTTTGCGATTGTTATCTGTACTTGTCCAGAAGACACGTCTTTTGAAAACCAAAAACGGAAAGAAAGTATATTAAAAGTGCTTTAATAATTAGATCTTTAGGATTCTTTCTAGCAAAGCCATTAAGCAGGAATCTAGATTGCATATAGTGCAATGATAGAAATGTACGATTGAATAAAATGATAGAATGGCAATAAGTCATCTTCTAAGGATGACTTCCAGTAAAATAAGCGAATTTAACAGTTTTGAAGCCACTCATTTTCGTTGAATTCTCAACCCGCATCGTCTTTTTGTGGATCAACCGTAATCTGAAAAGATAATTTTTGATTAATCTTTATAAAATATTGTGCGATTTTATACATGTGATAGTTCTCCAGCTTTTAAAAAAGATCAAAATGTAAGGGAGGGAAGTTAACTGTGTGCATAAATGAAGGCTGTTTTTATACATTAATCATTATAAGCCGATGGAGTATACTAACTAGCAATATAGGTTATGCTGAATCCAGGAAAGTTGTTTGAACTATCCGAATGAAATATAAGAAGAGCCTCATTAGTTGATGCTTGAAAATGAGTGAAGGTCACAACTCCACTCAGTTCAGTTAGCAGAGGGTAATTGTCATCCGGGCCATCGTAAATTCTCACGACGTTATTGGCCACCTATAAAAAAATCAAAAGTGTCCACGAAAGCTTCGATAATATCAAAAATTATATCCAGTTATAATATTTATAATTGTTTAGTTTATTATGCCTGCTTTCCAGTTTACTGACTTTTGTAATGGTTCTGCACCTTCACAGTGGTTTGCACAAATTTAGAATACAGGAATATAAAAAAACTGCACTATGCAATTAGTAAAATAAACGAAACCATGCAGTCATTACTTACTAGAATGGATATTAAATGAAATTTCATCGGAATAATTTCCGTGAATGTTAATACTCACATTCATATAATTTACGGTGAGATGTACTTTGGACCCAAGTGGAGTGACGACAGCATATTTGCAATCGACCGGGCTTGAAAAATTGTAAAGGGGATAACCGGGGCTGGAAAATGTTCCATAATTTCCAGTGAGTTCGTTCGTTTCTGGACACGCGTCTATTTACGAGAGAATACGATCGTGTTTATGGATAATGTACAAACTAACTAATTGTGCTCGTCTGCTCGAATATGTTCGTTATCGACTCACTCGGAGTAAATGATATATTGAATCCAGACCCTTCATTTTCGCTGTCCGAATGGAAATGGATGAACACTTCACTAGTTGTGCTGATTATAGGATAGCTTAGATCGGTTCCGCAAAATGTGGCCAATACTGCGCTGGCAGTTGTTGGACCGTCGAATATTTTAACATAATCTTTAGAACAATCCTTCGTTATTTCAATCTTTGATTGAAAGAAGGACATTTTTTATTAATATGGCGTTATGTTCTGCGAATATTTTTTGTGTTGAAAATGGTATGTTTTAAGGATTTTTTTCATTGCCTCGAATAGAACTGAACTTACGTCAGAATAGAGTACGCGAAGAATTACTTGCTTATCTTGATCAGTTAAATCAATTCTATAATAACAATCTGCATTGCTTGGATAAACTTCTGGAAACTGGGGACTTGCAATAAATCCGTCATCTGTAAGTTGGTCAATTGCTGGACAGTTGATTTCGTTCCCTGTAATTTAACCCGGATTATACAGTATAATTAAATAGCCACTCTCATAACAGCTGAACCAATTTGACCAGCATCTGCAAAGTTCAGGTGGTGTTGGAAAACATTTTATCTCTTTTGCATGTTCTGATGGGCACACACATGCCTTTGTTTAGCCTAATTTCAATGTCTCTGCATATGCCATGTTTAGTTTTCTTTGCCTTACACGTTCATGTACAAATTACTGTTAATTTGAATCTGTTCGTTCTAAGTTTAGTTGGCCAAGCCGCAAACTATTTTCAAGCCCTACTGACGTGTTTTTGCAGCTGACTAATTTCCATGTTTAATCAAATTAATGTTTTCACTAGTTTTTGATGCTTATTGTTTCCATTAAAACCCTGACCTTAATTGTCTCACTGAAGTGAGTTAATCATTCAACAAACGCTATCAACTTTTCAAATGTTGAATTTCGTTTGTTGAATTATTAACTCACTCCCAGTGAGACAATTTTGATAGCGTTTGTTGAATGATTAACTCACTCCAGTGAGACAATTCAGGTCAGGGTTTTAATGCAAACAAAAGGTATCAAAAACAAGTAAAAACATAATTCGATGAAACAGGGAAATTAGTCAGTTGCAGTAACACGTCAGTAGCACTTGAAAATAGTTTGCCAATTAACTACTGTATAAAAATGGAATCATACTAACGGTAATTCAAACTAACGGTAATGTTCACATGCACTAGCATATGTAAGGCAAAGAACATTAAACATTGCATGTGCAGAGAAAATCAATGAAATATAAACAAAGACATTTACACATCAGCACATGCAAATAAGATGAAATGTTTTCCAACAGGTTACAGGTGGTTTTAATTGTATGTTGAATGTACATGTGCAACAATTAAGAATTCTACTCCAGGCCTGATGCTTTTACGCTACAAGTTCGTGATTTCTAAAAATAACAACGAATATTGGTTGAATTCTATTTACCTCTTTCCGTGAAGTGGATGTAAAATCCTTTTTTTTGTACATTGCTATCCGTATAAAAATAAATCATCGCTTCGTTGGTTGAAGCATAAATATAGGTAGATTGTATGCCAGTGTATCTGCCTATTATTTCGCTGGAATTTGTATATCCATCGTAAATCTCGATGAAATCCGCTTCATCTAACTAAATGGGGAAACTGAATTAATAATAGATTTTATCTAAATCTGGTTTTATTCATTCGCTAAAACGCTTACGTCCATGTCGACGATGTTGAGGGTTATTGCAGTGTCTGTGGTTGTTTTTAATTTGTAATAGCAATCCAGGTTTTTTGGATATGGCTGAACGAGATAACCTGGACTGGTAATCGAGCCAAACGTACCAGAAATCTCTTCTTCACATATTTCTGAAATAACGATAAAATAATTCGGTTAAAAACCAATTGAGTCAAGGATTTGTAATTGAAAACTGTAAAAAATGGCGTAGAGGCGTTTTGTAGTGCCGTGTTTTTATTTTGTAGGAAAATCACTATAAAACAAGTGCGAAGAAATAAAATAATTGTTGTCAATGTTTCTAGAAAGACCGATCATAAAAACTCCTTTTTGTTTTATTCTATCGCTTTCCAATAATGCTCTTTTAATGATATGCGAATTGACATTTTAAGATCGCTAAGGTAACCTGCACTTTTTTTTAAATTGCTATAAACATATGTTATAAAACGAGTGCTGTAATTAGTAACGTTAAAAAGACCAAATTAGAAATAACATTATACTATACAGTGTAGTCCAGTTTTTAAATTATTCCAGTTCTATTCATAACGGCATAATTTAAAAGTACAATTCTATAAAAAATCAGAACTACGTTAAAATGCAACCTAATGTTGATTCGTACTTGCTGCGTTTCTAAAAAAATAGATGAAAAATTTTTATAATAAGAAAAAAACTCTTACCTGATGTTGTCAACATGCTCACCAATGAAATGATAAAGATGGTCTTAATCATTTTCTTCTATTGAAAATTGTTTAACTATGGAGCGGAACCTTCCGTGTATTTCGCCTTATATTATAACTGTACATAAAATTTGCAGCTGAATAAATGAATTTTGGCTTGAATTAGTTTTATATTCATTTCAAAATTCGTATCAAGCTAATCGTGTACCTGTTGAACTAGTTGCATCTCATGTGTTGTAATAAACGGATATCAGTTATTGTTTCAAATGCGTCAGATTGCTTTTGGAATGCATTTACATGATGTTTTAATGACCTTATTAGCAATACAATCAACCTGTACACCCACCAATTTACAAGGTACAATGGTATTTACTGAAATACCCACATTCAGTTTAACTGACTAAATTGCTGGTTTCCTATAAACATGTTTTTGCCAATACAGTATTTAATAGAATGCACATACAGATGATAGCGACAAATAAAAACTGATTAAACTAATACTTATTCCTCGATTGTGGTTTTTCATGGTTTCCCACAATTCCTCCAGGCGAATGCTGAGATAATTCCTATATTAAATCGGCCATGACC
>JAQGBX010003275.1:0-17765 GCA_034698745.1 Megaphyllum sjaelandicum
TGCAAAAGACATTATTGTTTCAGCGGGAATTTTTTGAATTTTTGCTGGGACACATATGTCCCATTGGGCACGAAAGGGTTAAAACTCTCCCGGTATAAAAGACAAAACGCGTCCATCTTGGTTTTCATTTGATGCCTAGGATCTTTTCATCCACCCGTCCGATTGCTCCACAATTTTCAATCAACACTCAGGAACACTCCAGCAAACATTACCCTTTTCCCTTTTTCGATCACTTTAATCCCATTTTCTCTTCCAAAATGGCCGCGGTCGAGGGTCGTCCATAATGCCCGGCCTGAACATAACACTTGACTCCCAATATGGCCGCCCCTTTTAAATTTTTCTCTTTACGTAAAATCAGCTGATCACCTGAAAATCAGATAAGGTTCCCCCAGAAAATTGATTTAAAAATGTCCCAGAACAACGACAAAATTTACGCATGACAAAAGTTATGCATGATTTTGCAAAACCTACACCGGCCAAAATTACAGGGTTCCCCAGACCTGAAAAAGTCAGGAAACTTTATAATGTCTGGCAAAGTCTACCAAAAGCCAGGGAAGAATGGCTTATTTTGAAAAAGTCAGGGAAATTCAACGCAGTCATGGGAATCTAAAATTAATACTTCTACAAGGTTAGCTGAATCAGGGCCCATTTTCCGAGTATAATTTTGCAAAACTTTTCCTCATTTTCGAAGTACACCACGTTTTTTATGTAAAATTTACAATGTTCCACGTTTTCTGTGTACAAAATATTAAAATTCTGTAGAGTTTCCAAGTACAAATTTTACACATTTTTCAACGACAAAATTGCGAAATTTCCAAATTTTTCCGAAAATTTCTCCTCACAAACTTGATAATATTGAAGATTTTTCCTCTGAAAAATTACGTCACTCTACCCTGAATTTTACCAATTATATTTGCTTTATTTAATTAATTTGTGTATACATTTTTTTTACAAATTTATGATTCCCCGGGAAATGCTGTGTTTTCCAGCTAGTAGGCTAATTTATAAATTTAACATAGGAAAATTGATCTATGAACATTTCTAAAATTTTAAAATACTGAAATAGTGAAATTTGGCAAATTAAACTTTGAAAATTGTGATTGTTTTTAAAATTAATGCGTCAGGCATTTTACAAATGTGAATAATTTGCTTTAAGATTTCTCGCAAATTTAAAAAAAATCATTTGTAATATTTGAACTTTACAAAATTAATTTTTGATTTTTGTTTGTAAAATTTCACAATAATTAAAGGGCAACATGACAGCAGAACCTGATTTCCAAATATTATACTATATATACATGTAAAACTAGCGTATAATTATTGAATATTTCCAAATTCTAAAGTTTTGGATAATTCGCATAAGTATAAAACAATTTTGTGCATTCGTTTTGCTTATTGCATGTTATAAAATTAATAAACTGTGTAGGCAGCTTTTTCAATATTTCTTTTAATGTTTCAATGATAAATATTAAACAATTGCAAATCTCAATTATGCAAGTTTTACATAGAAAAAATATTGAAATTTTTTTAATCCCGACCTTTTAAGCTGTTATATTTTTTAAACATTGACATAAGTTACCATTGTGAAAATTTTAATTTTTTTAAACAAAGTAAAAAGTGTCGATAAATCGACTTAGATAACTTTGTAAAATCCACATTGGAAAATAGAACTTGATATTTTCTATACACATTTTACATTTTAGATTATTAAAATAGTCAATTTGTTATGATTTAAAAAATACTAAGGTTTGTGAATTTGTTTCTCTCAATTTAGAACGACGACTAAACGATTCCCCAAAGTATAAGCTAAAATTTGTAAAGACAATTGTGCATCCCTATTTCTTATGAAAATAATACTTTCATATTTCATGCAAAAAACATACCTAAATACCTGTCCATACTTGTTGGCCAACCGTTGAAATGTTTTATGAGGCTGACTACCTAAAAACAGCAGGTATCCTACAAATGACAGTCCAATTGTTCCTGGTGAAAGTCTTTTTGATTTATTCAAATAACAGCATAGCACAATAAATGCTATTGTTAATAGTGTGATGGCACTGTTTACGCTTGATGTGTTAAAATAACTGGAGAAATTTGAAAGTGAGTCCAAGAGCGACATGTTTTTAAAAAATATTTTTGATATTATTATTATTATTATTATTATTATTATTATCCGTTCAGTCGTGGCAAATTTTATTGACGTTTTTTTTCTTAAAAAATCTAAACTCAGAAATCTAAACTCTCTTGTATAATAAACCATTTTTCTAGTTAAGTTTAATGTCAGCTTCTTAAATTACTTGATTTATATTTAAGAAGGTTTAGCATCTCAAATGAACATAATCTATTTGGATAAATTGACTTAAATCGTACATTCAACTTGAGTAAAATAAACTTTGACGCTGTTAAGGCGTAGTGTCCATGGCACTATGTTTCTATGACACGTATTTATGATGTAGAATAAACTTTGCAAAATGTCTACTCCTTTGTGTATTTGTATTGAAGTCAACATAGTCTCATGGGATTGCAAAGTAAAACTTTGACATTTGAAAACTACTGTATATAATGCATGCTAGGAAAATTAAGGAGGAAATCATAATATTAATATTTTCGAAATATGAACGATTCAGTAATTTAATAGTGAGCCTATGGGAAATCCATTATACTGTACATGTATATGGGGAAAATTTACCTTTTATAATGGTCGCATTAAAACTGCATACTTTGTTTACTATTTTTGCACATGATTATTTAAATGTCATTTCTCCAAAATTATCAATTTGGTGAGATAGTGAAGGCAGTTTGACTGCTGTGCCGTCTGCGCTCTTGAAAGTGAACGTTTGCATCATCGATGTAAACTAGAACTAAAACTCGATCGTGGCAAGTGAGATTCCCAGACACTTATATATGTTTTTAATAATAGGAAATGAAATAAAAATGCAATTCGTTAGTTGAAATTACAAACATATTTTACTGTGATCACCAGCGCATTTACTACACTAAAAATGTGAGGTTCATTCGAGGTTCTTAGGAAAAACTCCATTTTCTTCTCTTCAAAAAGAGGCTTCGAAGAACCTCAAGTAAACATGACGACCAGATCAGCATTACTGGCTTTCAAGAAATGTTCCATAGTTCTAAAGATTCTTGGAGGAACCTCTTCAGTAATTTAACACCACGTGAAAGCTGCATTCCAAAAACAAGGAACATTTAGTGTTGGATTGTTTTAGTTCACTTCAGTACAATTTTTTCGTTGTGAAAACGAATTGCTGTTCGGTTGAATAGCTGATATTATCCTGAAAATGTATAGTTCTGTTTGGATATGCAACTGTAATGGTGTACAGTAAAAACTGAAATATTTGGCACAATAATTTGAACGTTTTACTTTAGGTCAGAGCTTTAGGTTAAGTAAGATGGAATTGTGCACAATATTTCAATTTTTACCATATGCCATAGCAGTTGTACATGTAAATAGCACTAGATTTTCAGGACGAACACATGCACCCACGTGCGATATGCACCATATTTTAATTACAGCAATTACCGAGTCGTTTCTTACATTTGGATGTTTGTTCCAAAATGTGAACGTTTTAGTTCAAATTACTAGCTGGGTTATAGCAGCTATTCAACCTAATATCATTTCGTTTTCACAACGAAAACATAGCAATCACATATCTACTCTTTGAAATTGAGCAGGATTTAGTAAACTGAAATATTCCAAAAAAAGTATTGCCGTTAAAAATATTGTCCTTAAAAAGGTTTCGATTTATAAATAACCTTTTCTATTTACAAAGAAGTTTTAAAAGTCAATGTATTGAACCTTATTTTTGTAGTTGGAACCTTTGAAGTACCTAAAAAGGTTCTCCTGATGTAGCAAGGGAAAGAACCTCAAAAGGTTCTATTTGATATCCTATTTTTAGTGTAAACTATGGAAAATGGCATCAGATATTCTTTTTCGTTAATTTCACAGCTCGGAGTAAGAAACCGTTCAAGTCGAAATAGATGAGGATCCTTCCACAAATTTTCAGCATTATGCACCGCCCACAAATTACTTAAAACCATAGTGTCCTTTGAAATGCAAAATCCGTACAGTTCACAATCAATCGTTCTTCTATTGGAATTAATTACCGGTAGATCATTACATCTTAGTCACTCTGTCGTCCATCAAGCATTGAAATTGAATTGTTGTACCTGTGTGGTATATTGTTGGATACAACAGTAGGGAATCTTAGCACTTCGTTAATTGTTGACTCTACATGTATAGTCTATCGTTCCAACGTGGTGCCCTCTATTTTCCCATGATTTCGTCAATTTCCTTATGCATCTTTGTTGCACTTCCGGATTCCGTGTCATACAGAGGATACTCCTTATCAAGGCGTTTGCTGTTATCTCTTTTTCACCCATCAAAAGTGCTCTGCAGTTATTTTCTAGATCAAACATTTGGTAACTTTTGATTTTTTTAAGTAATTTTGTGCCTTTAGAAAGATAGTTTTAAATATCTAACATTATATTTTGAGGGTAATACTAACATAAGGATCTCCAGTCTTGTCCACATTATGAATCGAATAATTTAATTTTTTTTCGTTTAAGACGAACTCTGATATCACACATGTTCGGTCCCAAGCATTCATGCTACGTATTGTTTAAACAAATTTGTTCAGACAATATGAAGAAATGAGTTATCAGATCAGGTTTTTGGGATAGTTTGCCTGCCGATTTTTGTTAAGTACAGTAATGAGAATTGCTTTAACTCAACAGTGTAAACGATGTCAGAGTCATGTTGAGAAAATATCGCAAATTAAACAATAATCAATCTTTGATAACGGATTATTGTTTCAGTATTTATGTCATTGCACATAATCGATCTTTAATTCATGTTTAGCTTTTCGGATCAGAAAAAACGAGCCTATAAAGTATTTCGACATTACTAAATTCCTTAAGTTTTGGACAATTCGTATGGAATTTAAACAATTGTTTGTTTAAAACTTTAAAAATTGACTTAGTATTGCATGTAAAAGTTTTCAAAAATTGCATGTTGGAAATTGCACAACATTGACGAAAAATTACTTAAGAAAATGTGCTAATATTGTAAAATTAACGTATTTTTTTTAAAAAAATATTGTGGTTAATGTTCCAATAATAATTATGAAACAATAACAAAAGTGAATTATGCAATTTTCATATAGAAAAATAGCCCTGACCTTGAAAAATGTGGCAAATTTGGTGAAATCGATCTAAATACCGTAACAAACATTTAATTATTGTTAGAAATTTAGAAAAGTGTGACTAAATCGACTTCAGATAACTGTGCAAAATCCTCTTTTAAAAAGAGTGAAAAAGTCAATTTTTAACAGAAGGTTGTTAACTAAGAGCTACAGCTCTTAGTTCTTGGTATTTTGTTTTTACATTTGACACCTTAGTGCATTAAAATAGACTAGCTCAAATTTTCAGAAAAAATGATAATGTTTGCGATGTCTAATTAATATTAGTTGAAAGAAAATTCATGCAAATTTTCATTGTAAATGACAATTGTTACACATTTCTAGGTATTGCACGAATGTTGAAATATTTTGGGGCGAAGGTTAGACCAGTTATCGGTTCCATGCTTGGCGTTGTACCATCATGACTTTTAAAAGTGAACCTTTGTAGCATCGATGTAACATACAGATACAACTCCATCTTGGCGAGTGATATTCCGAGACATTCCCGTTTTCCTAGGGTTTGAAAATAAACAATCACAAACAACGTTTTCTCAGCATACTATATTTGTGGCAATGACTCGCTCACCTATAGAAAACGGTATCAGATATTCCTTTTTATCAAGTTCCCCTTTTGGAGTTAGGAACCGTTCAGGTTGAAATACATGCGGGTCCTTCCAGATGTGGGTATCGTTATGCACTGCCCATATGTTACTTAAAACCATAGCGTCCTTCGGTATGTGATAGCCAAACAATTCACAATCCTCCATTGTTCTAATAAATTACATAAGCGCCTTTAATCGGTCATTTATGCTTTTGGCTTTTTAATTCCCTATCAAATCGACGATTAGTTACCTGTGCGGTACGTTGGTGGGCACAAGAGTAGCAAATCTTTGCACTTCGTAGATTGTTGCCTCTGTATACGGTGTTCGTAATCGATCAATCCAGCATGGTGGCCTTTCTTTACCTATGACTTCATCAATTTCCTTTTGAATTTTTTCTTGCACGTTTGGATTTAATATCAGGCAAAGAATAATCCACATTAACGAATTTGAAGTGGTGTCTGTTCCAGCAATCATTAGAGATTGCGTATGATCTGACAAGGCTATATCTGGATTAAAATATTGTCACATTGTGGTCAATCACGCATTAATAAAAGATTAATAGATATCATAAAAATGGAGTGCGTATGGTCACAATACTAGATAGACTTAAAAAAAAACAAGCATGTTAAATACAATGAAGTATCCTAGTTTATCACATATATTTATTAATTAACCTGGAAAAGTAACATCATTTTTGTCTTTATGCCGCCTGATCATCTGTTCTCCGATGAACGCATTTATGTAATTATCCTTTTGTCCATCGACGTAATTATTTTTTCGTTTTTGTATTTGTTCTTTAACAAGTTCTCTGAAGTTCTTCTTTAGTTGGCTGCAATAAAACTGTTCGTTTTACTATGGGCTTTAGTTAAAAAGTAGCAAAGTACTAGTTGGATTAATCCCATACTACAGTGCATGCATTATCAGTGTTCCTTACATCACAATTAACTACAACGGACCCAAGAAGTATGGCATTCGCTACGAACATCAGAATTAAACCTCAAAATTCTGATTGTAATTCTCAAAATTCTGTATATTCTCAAAAAGTGTCTTTGACAGTAAACTTGCAAGATAATTCAGGTACTTACATTAGTGTTTCTTGCTTTATAAGAGTTTGTATTCCATGTAGTTTCTTCAACCAAGGAAAGAAGATGAACGTACTTACTGCACTTGAGGTCGTCATGTGTTTTGCAATATATTCTCGCATGTTTATAAACCGTGGATCATTATATTCAAATCTTTTTCCAAAAATTAAAATACATATATTGTTGGACACGCTGGCAGTCAGCAATTTAGAGAAATTTGTGGGTTCACCGTTCAATTTGTTCAGTTCTGACAGGAAGTGTCGAATTTCATCCTATAGAAGAAATTTGCAATCTAAACACCTATTTAAACTATTTTAAATTTTCTGTGTATTGTAATGTGTAAATAGAAATATACAGTATTATACATGTATAAACATACGCTCGTAGTATGTGTACCATTATTAGAGTTTCCATACTTTGCTTGCCAACACCCAAATCTTTTAACACATGTAGTGCAAAACGGCGATGACTTTTCCAAATCTCGCCATCTTCAGATCCTAAGCCTGAAATTTTTATTTAACCTGATGTACCAATTTATTTACTGGAGTAAGTTAGTTTGTATATTTAAAATTCCAAATTCATAATTTTTTTAAATAAACCGTATTGTTTAAACGCATGGTTGAACATCATTTCCAATAGAATTGATATTTTGAACACACATGCAAATGAATCAAGTTAAAATCAAAATAACTTTCTTTATTATTTTTGCTGGATTTACCTTTTTTTTTAATTCTATTTATGGAGAAAAATTATTATCGAATAATTGAATATTACTTTTGTCGTTAAGCAACTTTTTATCTTTTAATTCAAGGTAGTCTATGCGATTGTATATTTGCTTACTGTATTTTTCTGGAGCTGTAATGTTCATATCCATATTTGGTCGCCCAGAAAATACATCTCCAAATCTAACAAATGCTTCTTTGGTGGCATCGTAATTGTTTAGAACAATCACTAAACGACTCCCAAGATATAAGCTGTAATTTTTAAACACAATTGTACATCACAAATCCTTTTTAAACATATTTTTAGATTTCATGCTAAAAACATACCTAAACACCTGTCCATACTTATTGGCCAACCGTTGAAATGTTTCATGAGGCTGACTACCTAAAAACGGCAGGTATCCCACAAATGGCAATCCAATTGGACCTGGTGGAAGTCTTTTTGATTTACTTAAATACGAGTATAGCACAATAAGTGCTATTGTTACCAGTGCGATGCCACTGTTTACGTTTAATGTGCTAAAATAACTAGACAAATTCGAGAGGAGATCGAAGAGCGACATGTTTTTAGAACGTATTTCTGATCTGAAGCATACGCATATATTGATGTTTGTGCTTGTACATTAAACCACCTTTATAGATGAGTTTAATTACAGCTCCTTAAATTTCGCGATTCGCATTTGGTTGTTAGACTTTAATCGGACATTCAGTAACTTGAGTAGAATAAACTTTGACGCTATTTAGTCGTATTTAAAGTGACATTGGAGCTTCGTACATCTGTGTTTCACAACACTGCAACCCTTTAACTTTGACACGAATTTGAGGTAGAAGTTGAGTTGCATAATGTGTAATCCTTTAAGTATTTGTATTGAAGTCTATAGTCTCATGGGATTACAATGTATCGAACTATTAAAGATTCATAAATTTAATATTAATTAGAGTATGTGAAATAGACGTAGACTATATAGATCGGTAATTGTCTCATAAAAACTATACACACTTTTTCTATTTTTAGACATATTTATATGATTCTCATTTCTCTAAAATTATTAATGTAGTTTCAGTAATGAAGATGATACTTTATTTTTAGTAAAAAGAAATGTTGTGTGCATTAGTCGTAATTTCTTCTTTTTGCTCTGAAGTTGAAATAGTTGAAAAAGTAAGAATACTTTGGCATTTATTTTTTCTCTTCCATGTTTGGTGATGTGCCATCTGCGTGTTTTAAAGTGAACTTTTGTACCATCGATGTAAGGTACAAGAATAACTCTTTATCTTGGCGAGATAAATTCCAATTGATGGGAGTTTCTTATAAAACTGTAGAAATAATATAATGTTCCTCGGTCAAATGCGCAAACAGATTATATTCAGCAAGAAAATACAAAAACAGTTATTGGACATTTCTAGGCATTGCACAAACGTTGAAATATTTTGGTGCAATAGTTAAACCATTTATCGGTTCCATGCATGGCGTACGTTGTACTATCTGTGCTGTTAAAAGTGAACCTTTGTAGCATCGATGTAAAATAGATACATTTCCATCTTGGCTATAGTGATATTCCGAGACATTCCCGTTTTCCTTAAGTTTAAATATAAACAATGTCAACAACATTCACATAGCATACTACATGTATATTTGTGGCAGTGACTCGCTCACTTATAGAAAAAGGTATCAGATATTCCTTTTTATCAATTTCCCCTTTTTGAGTTAGATACCGTTCAGGTCGAAATAAATGCGGGTCCTTCCAAAATCGGGTATCGTTATGCACTGCCCATAAATTGCTCAAAACCATAGCGTCTTTTGGGATGTGATATCCAAACAATTCACAATCTTCCATTGTTCTAATAAATTACACGAGTGCCTTTAATAAATCATTCATACTTTGGGAATATTTATATTCCATTTAATTCGACGATTAGTGACCTGTGCGGTACGTTGGTGGACAAATGAGAAGCAAATCTTTGCACTTTGCTGATTGTTGCCTCTGTGTACGGTGTTCTTAATCGATCATTCCAGCATGTTGGCCTTTCTTTACCTTCGGCTTCATCAATTTCATTTTGAACCCTTTCTTGAACATTTGGTTTCAATATCAAGCAAAGAATACTCCACATTAACGAATTTGAAGGGTTATATCTAGATTAAAAGTCACATTGTGGTCAACACATGTAGTGCAAAACGGCGATGACCTTTCCATTTCTTGCCATCGGCAAATCCTAAGCCTGGAATCTTATTTAACCTTATATTTCAATTTAATTCCAATTTTTTTAAATATTGGCCTATTGTTAAAATGTATGGTGGAAGCTAGTTAATATTAACATAATTGATGTTTTAAAACATACATGCAAGTGAATCAAGTAAAATCAAAATAACATATTTTTTCTGGATTTTACTTTTTTAAATCCTTTTTTTTTAAGAAAATTACTATTGAATATATTTTTGTCGTGAAACATTATACTTTTAATCGTTAAATTCAAGGTTAGTATTTGTGAAAGTATTTTTTGCTTACCGTATTTTTCTGGAGCTGTAATGTTCACATCCATATTTGGTCGCATCGTAATTATTTAGAACAATCACTAAACGACTCCCAAGGTATAAGCTAAAATTTGTAAAGACAATTGTACATCCCTATTTTTTTTGAAAACATATTTTCAGATTTCATGCAAAAACATACATAAATACCTGTCCATACTTGCTGGACAACCGTTGGAATGTTATATGAGGCTGACTTCCTAAAAACGGCAGGTATCCCACAAATGGCTAGTTTTTTGATCTACTCAAATAAGAGAGTAGCACAATAAGTGTTATTGTTACCAGAGCGATGGCCCTGTTTACTTTTAATGTGCTAAAATAATTAGACAAATGCGAAAGGGAATCCAAGAAGGACATATTTAAGATAACGTTTTTTCTGATCTCAAGCATACGCATATATTTATGATTGTGCAAGTCATATGTACTTAAAAATCTAAATGTACTTGTATATTAAACCATCTTTCTAGATGAGTTTAATTTCAGCTTCTTAAATTAATTAATATTGTTATTCAAAGAGATTCAACATCTTATATGAAAATAATCTAATTTGGTTATTAGACTTTTAACGGACATTCAGTAACTTGAGTAGAACGATATTTATTCGTAATGTAATTGTGATTGGTGCCTTTTACAACTGTCTCAAACACTTTAGCCCTTTAACTTTAATTGACACCAATTTATGAGGTAGAAATTGAATTGCATAATGTATAACCCGTCGCGTGTTTGAATTGAACTCATTGAATAGTCTCATGGGATCGCAAAGTAAAATCTTACTAGCAATTGAAAAAACTTTATAATACATGCGAATAAATTAAGAAGGCAATTTTTGTTATAATATTATCAAAATATGGAAGATTCAGAAATTTAATGATGCGAATAGACGTAGACTGAAGCGATAAAAACTACACACTTTTCCAATTTTTACACGTGTTTATTTGAATTTCATTTCTCCAAACTTGTTGCGAGTTTCAGCAATAGAGATGCCACTTATATTTTAGTGAAAAGAAATGTTCGTCTCATTAGTCGTAATTTCTTGTTATTGCTCTAACGTTGAAATGTTTCGGCGAAACAGTGAACGCAATTTTCTCTTCCAAGCTTGGTGCTGTGCCGTCTGCGCTCTTAAAAGTGAACTTTTGTAACATCGATGTAAAATACAAGTATAACTCCATCTTGGCAAGAGAGATTCCAAGACATTCACGTTTTCCTTAAAAGAAAATGAAATTCAAATGAAATTCGTTTGTTTAAAATTGAGATTACACACTCTTTTTTATTGAATCAGCACATCTTTTACTAACCTATAGAAAATGGTATCAGATATTCCTTCTTGCTAATTTCGCCGCTCGGTGTAAGAAATCGTTCAGGTCTAAATAGATGAGGGTCCTTCCACAATTTTTCATCATTATGCACCGCCCACAAATTGCTTAAAACCATGGTGTCCTTTGGAATGTAATATCCGTACAGTTCACAATCGGCCGTTGTTCTATTTGAGTAAATTAGACCATTACATATCAGTCCCTCTATTGTCAAACTGCCACGCATTGCATATTTGGTGGATTTTTTTTTACTTGTGTGGTACATTGGTTGGTACAAGAGTGGTGAATCTTAGCACTTCGTTAATTGTTGCCTCTGTATAAGGAGTTTGTAGTCTATCGTTCCAACTTGGCGTCCTCTCCTTCCCTATGATTTCATCAATTTCCTTATGAATCTTTTGTTGTACTTGCGGATTTCGTATCAAACAGAGGATACTCCACATCAAGGTGTTTGCCGTTGTCTCTGTTCCACCCATCAAAAGGGCTCTGCAGTTCTGCTCCAGGGCCATTTCTAGGTCAAACAGTTGGCAACGTTTACTTGGTTATTGTAGAAGCAGTGCAGAAAGATGTCTTAAATATCTAATGAAGTAGTTTTCCTTAAGTGTCTTTCGTCCATTGGCATTTTTGAGGAAACACTAACAGTAGGACTTATTTAATACGAAATTAGTCCTATGCAGGCTGCGTTTTGCTAAAAAACAAATTTAAACATTATGCAAAAATTCACTATTTTCAGATGTGATTTTTGAGATTATAAGTAATGAATTTATTTGCCTGAACAGCCAAGATGATATCTACAGTACGTCATTTTGAGAAAACGCCGCATAATAATAATCAATCCTTGATAACGTAATATTATTGTTGTCATTAGTTAAATGTACAGTTTGTCAGTGCGCATAAGCGATCTTTAATTTATAAGTAGTTCGGAAAGGAATGGATATTAAGTTGTTTTTTTAGACTTGCAAAAATAATTGCTTCGAGTTTTGAAAAGAAGCTTACCAGGGAATGTGTTGTCATTTTTATCTTTCGCCCTTCTATGCCTCTGTTCTTCAAAAAAATTGTTTACATAACTATCTCTTTGGCCTTCAACATGGCTCTTCTCCATTTTTCTTATTTGGTCAAACATGGAGTCTTTGTATCTTCTCAAACGTTTCCTGGTTTAATATCACAAACAAAAGAATTTAACATTCCACTTTGCGCACAACTATTGCCTCAAATGTTTGTACTGATGCATGATATGATAATTATGCGTATAAACATGTCTTTTATCATGCAAAATGTTATTTTATTGAGAAACTGTTACTTTCTTCAGATATTTAAGACAATTAGTATAAGCTTTGGTCTTGTCTTCTGTGCATCAAATTGAATTTTTCTTTTTTTTTAAATTGTTACATTCTGCACATGTCATTTTATCAATTATTTCAATAATTGGTAAAATGCAGTTATAGCCCACGAATAATATAATTTGTGTAATTTGAGTTTTAGAAATGTTAAGGTAATGAATGACTTACACTAGGGATTCTTGATTCATGATCGTCGCTATTCCCGGCAGTTTTTTCAACCAGGGAAAGAATAGAAGCACACTTACAGCACTCGCAGTCTTAACATATTCAGTTATAGAACGTGTTGCCTCGTTAAACCAAGGATCATCGTATTCAAATCTTTTCCCAAAAACCAGTACGCAAATGTTATTGGAAACACTAGAAATTAATAATCCCGAAAAGTCCGTCGGCTCGCCGTTAAGCTTCTTAAGCTCTAATATGAAATGTTGAATTTCTTCCTGTTTTTAAAGCCAATTTCATTCCATTTTAATTTACAAATTCGTTTATCTTGTTGCTTTTTCTAAGTTTTTAAAACATACCATAATACGAGGTTCTATGCTTAACTTGCCGACACCCAAATCTCTCAATACATTTAAAGCAAAACGACGTTGAGTTTTCCAAACTTCACCACTCGTCCATGGGATACCTATTAAAATATTGCAAAGCTAAAAACAAGTTTAATGATCATACTCAGTAAAATTATAGGAAATGGATTGTTTCGCATGATCAAAGAACATGCATGTATAATGAGCGATCATTGCAAATCCTCGAATTTAGTAGGCCAGAAATACAGCGTACATGCCACTTTAAACACTTACATATTTTCGTTATTTTATTTACGACCACATTTCTACTTTGAATATTTAGTCAGTTACATGTATTAATTCTCAAATCGAAATTATTCGACCTTAACAATACGATTACGAATAGTGAAACAATTATTCCTTCAATCGTATTTCGTTAAAAGTTAATTCTAACAACTGTTTTCATACTCTTACTTAAAGTTTAGAGACATTGTTCAAAACGTGCAGTTATTTACCAGATTAATATACGTCGAACATTCTTTATCTAGGTTATTAACATACAGATATATATTTTTTCTTGGTTATCTTTTTTACCATAATGATCAATATCTGCAAAGTTTAGATGCATGTCTGGTCGCCCAGCAAAGACATCTGCTTGCTTTATAAAAGCATCTTTGATAGCGTTATAATCGTTTAAAACGACAACTAAACGGTTCCCAAGATATAAACTGAAAATTAATGTGTAGAATTAGCATTTCAATAGTTTGGTTTAAAAACAAAACATTCCATCAAACTATACATACCTGGATACGGAACCATATTTTGTGGATAGACGATGCAATGTTTCTTTAGGTTTGCTTCCTAAAAAGGGCAAATATCCTACGATTGGCAATCCAATTGGGCCTGGAGGTAGGTTTTTAGGTCCACTCAGATACCAGTAAAGTACAAAAATGATTATCGTGGCTAATGCGATGGTTAAACTCGCATTGCTAGTACCAAATGTGAATGAAAGGGCTCCCAGCAAAGCCATATTTTCGATGATTGCTTGCAAATCGATAGATGTTGCATTAGTGTTATTAACTGTGCAAATGTCGGCAAGATTTATTTTCTGTAAGTTTTGTATTTCGAGGCCAAATTTGTAAGTGAGCTTTTCTTTCCTTATTTTAGTATACGTTTAAAAGGCCGAGTAACATTTCCGTTGAATTTAATATTGCAGTCGTTTCCTTTTAACCTTGCGGGTTATTAGCAATTGAACTTCATGATGACATTGCATAACTACGTATATGTGAAAATATTATCAGCGTCATGCTGCTAAATATAGGTTCGTATTTGTTTCAGTTTATTTTTTCACGCTTATTTAAGATTGTTTGAGATCTTAATGTGGTTTGCTTCAGAAATTTCGAGCATTGCGAATAGGGGATTAATTTGTCACCTTCTTAATGCACTTCATAATGCATTGGAAGCATTAAATCATCCGATCGATTACTGCATTGAACAGTATAATGTAAAGCCCTTAGCATGGCTTGAAGTCGAAGCTTGTGGTATCCAGGCATCGAGCATCAAGGGACAAATCAGCTAAACAAACCGATCTTCTGCGATTGGTCTGTACCTAGATTAAAAAAATGTCGTCGAAACACCCTTCATGCTCACAAAAAATCCCGTGTAAAGGCGAGGAAAGTTATATTTGGAAATATGGCATTTTCAAAGAGTTCTGCTTTTTTAGAATGTGAATTACGAGAAATGAAATATTTTAATTTGTCAATTATAAAAAACATAAATGAAGTCTAATTATACTTTCAGTTTGAAATTTTCTTTTTTATAAGCCATAGTTAGTAAAATGCTTATAAATATGCGCTTGACTTTTCGGACGCATCTAAACTTGCCAAGTTTCCAGATATAACTTCCCCCGTGTGTGACTGCTTTAACTTACGAAAAAGGCAAAATACACATTTCTTAAGGCGCAGTTTCAGTTTTCTGCAGAGGAACATGGTCCCAGGATGTTAATGATGTCAAGACGTAATAAGCAGCACTCTTATTTAAAATCCTGATATCGTTGTTTCATGGTTCATTTATTCACTAGTGTATTGATATATATTACGCTTAACGTTTGAACTTGCATGGTGTACATATGAAACCATGGATTATGACAAGTTTAATTTCTGGTCATTAAATTACTTGGTACATTATTAGCTAATTTAGCTTACATCAGGATCTCAAATGACCAAGTCCGATATAGATATCCAACTTTAAACTGAAACTCAATAACATGAATAAAATACACGTCAGTTGACTTAAATAACTCATTTAAAATGTGTCTAGTGCATAGTTATTCGTATGGGACTATTATGCATTGTACATGTATTTCAAATATTGGTTCATCATTCAACTTGTTCGTTAAAAGTGAAGCATTAACAATTAAGTTGATGAAAAATAAACAATCTCAAATGGTAATTCTTTCTGTTTATCCAGCATAATGTGATGATGCATGATAAGTCAGTCAATTTCTAGGCTCTTCCATTTCTCTCTTCATTGTAACTTCAATTTATTTCAACATGGTTTATTTCAAGAGATGATTTTTAAGTAAACGAGTTTTTTTTAGAAAGTAAAGAATGTATAGAATTAATTTGAAGGAAATCTTAATTAAGCTATTACACTATTACAATTAAATGTGTAAAATATACTGTAGATATCGGTGGGATTTATACCAGTCACAGAAAACTGGATACATTTATCTTGTTAGTGTTTGTTTATTTAGATATCACTGCGACAGGAATTGAGATGCTATTTAAACAGAAACATGTTGACTGCATTAATGTTAAGTTCTTATTATTGCTCTAACGATGAAATACTTTGGTGAGACAGTGATGCCAATTTTCTCTTCCATGCTCGGTGCTGTGCCGTCTGCGCTCTGGAAAATGAACTTTTGCATCATCGATGTAAAGTACAAGTATAACTGCATCTTAGCGAGAGACATCCCGAGACACTCACGTTTTCCTTACAAAGAAATGAAATACAAATGCAATTCGCTTATTAAAACGTCATATCTATCAAACTGAACTTTGACTAACCTATGGAAAATGGTATCAGATATTTCTTCTTGTTAATTTCACCGATTTGAGTTAGAAACCGTTCAGGTCGAAATAGATGAGGGTCCTGCCATAATTTTTCATCATTATGCACCGCCCATAAATTACTCAAAACCATGGAGTCTTTTGGAATGTGGTATCCGTAGAGTTGGCAGTCGGCCCTTGTTCTAGCGTATTAAATTAGATCATGACATCTCAGTCACTCTTGTCAAATACGCATTGGAATTGGTAGTTTTATTTTACCTGTGTGGTATGTTTGTTGGTACAAGAGTGGTGAATCTTAGCACTTCGTTAATTGTAGCTTCCGTATATGGCGTTTGTAATCTATCGTTCCAGCTTGGTGTCCTCTCTTTCCCTATGATTTCATCAATTTCCTTATGCACCTTTCGTTGCACTTCCGGATTCCGTATCATGCAGAGGATACTCCACATCAAGATGTTTATTGTTGTCTCTGTTCCACCCATCATAAGAGCTCTGCAGTTTTGTTCCAGGGCCATTTCTAGTTCAAACATTTGGCAACTTTTCCTTGGTTATTGATCGTAAAATTGTATCTTAGTGTGCTTTTTAAAGACAAACATAGCAATAGGTTATACGCATTGCCTCAAATTTAGGGCTCGTCCAGCGAAGTTTGACAATGATTAATTTTCTATAACGGATTATTGTAAACAAAATATTTTGTGTACAATAATCCGTTATAGAAAATTAATACTTTTACTTCCGACTTATGAATGGTGTGATAAAACGCCGTCATGCAAGTAAAGAATTCGTGTGGGATTTTTGCAAGCGAACTACGTGTGTTGCTTAAGTATGTAAAATATGTATATTACTTAGTGTGTAAAATTATATTTGGTTTCAAGGAACAAATTTTGACATTTATAATTGGAGTTAATTGTCATAACGATGTTCGACTGTACTTGTTCGCTATAAGTATCGAAAAAAAGCTTACCAGGAAATGTGTTGTCATTTTTATCTTTTGATCTTCTATTTCTCTGTTCTTCAATGAAAGCGTTCACATAACTGTCTCTCTGACCTTCAACGTGTTTCTTCTCAGTTTTCTTCTTATTTGACTAAACATGGAGTCTTTGAAAACTCTCAGACGTTTCCTAGTTTAATATCACAAAAAAGAATGCATTGATCGTTCCATTGTGGGTTCAACAGTTGCCACAGAATGTTGCAATGCTGCGTGCGAGACGTGGTTCTTTTACCAGTTGTCATCATTTTAGTTCTGTTTTTAGCCAAAAAAAGTTTGATTTTTTTTAAAAAAATGTTACACGATATGTATATACACTGCCTGGCCATAATTCCTGAGCCCTGCATCTTTGTATCGGGTTGCGCCTCCTTTTGCCCTTAAAACTGCATTCATTCGTCATGGCATTGATTCCAGCAGATTCTGCAACA
>JAQGBX010003276.1:0-17762 GCA_034698745.1 Megaphyllum sjaelandicum
AACAAAAGAGAAAAGAGTCTTACTTATATTTAATGGAAAACGGCTATGTTACAGTGCAGAGGTAAGACATTTAATACATTAACAATAAATAATAAAAAGAATGATCTATAATATAATTGCTTCATTACATGCACTAAATTGTAAAGCTTTCACCACAACCGCACGTTCCTTTAACATTTGGATTGTTAAATATAAACTCTGAGCTTAACTTGGTTTCAACAAAATCCATTTCAGTGCCAAGAAGTGTCAATTGGGCCTTTTTATCAATCAGGACTCGCACACCTGCAGGAAAAATACAGCTTTAATATGGTGCCCATTGCCTAGCAGACAAGAGATCGAAGTTTTCCCACAATCGTAATAAAACAATTTAATCCAACCAATGCTCTTGTTTCTTGCAAACTTGTCATTAATAAAAGCTCAGTTTTTATTAGTTACTGGAGGGTACACAAAAACCTTAAATGTCATTGATAATAACATGATTAGGTATGCTTGGGTCCTTGCATCTTCCAAATCAAAACATACAAACTTGACATTGCTTCCCATCATTTTGTGCAGGAAGATAGTTCTAGGAAACCATGGTCATCGGTCATCGTGTAAGCGGACATCAAGGAATGTGGTAAGAGGAATAAATCAGAAAAATGGACAGATAAAAATGAAAAGGCTGATTGACTGTGAAAAATATCAGCAGGAAAGTCATTTTAAAAATTGAACGCATCAGCCAAATGCAAGAAGCAAGAGCCCTATCAATATAACCTCAATTTTACGAGTGCATAAAATTAACCAACACCGCATAATTTAGAACCCCATTATAAACTCACCATCTTGTAGAACTTCCTCATCAAATTTCTCTTTACATTCTGCATAATCTAACGTGTAACTCAAACCATTACATCCACGTTGTTTCACGCCCACTTTCAGCCCTATCTAAAAACACCACAGCAATACTATATGTCATGAATGGAAAAATAAGGCTTTCAAACTGCAATCATAAACCAAGCCTAGAAGCTTCTTGGACTGATTGCACTTTGATTATTTTTTTCGGTTTCGGTCATTGTTATTGTAACAGTATTGGTACTTACAGCATCTGGCTTTTGCTTCATCAACTCCTTTACTTTATGAACAGCTGATTGTGTCTGACAATACAGAAAAAAAACTTCTGTATTCAACTGAAATATTTAACAGCCAGCTTTGCAATTTCTGATATGTATACTGTTTAGGCTACTGTAACGATTTTTCCAGTAAATGACGTTAGTAACTACCAAAGACTGTCAGTATTATTGTAGGATTTTGTCCAACTTCCTTTTTAATCATTTTTTACATTTGCAATTATTTCAACTAGCGTGGTTTTAAACCTATTGGGGCGAATCTAGCGAAAGTTTGATAACGAATTGAATCCTTCAGCACATTAAAGTGTCTTCCCGAAGAGCATTTGGTGTAATAGAAAATCAACAGCAGTGTAGACTGCACAAGTGATATGCAAAATTTCACCACATGTTTACAAGTCAGTCGGGAGAACAAGCCATCACCACCAAGTACAGTACATGTACATGTAGGTACCATCGGCATCATCCATGATGCAACACCTGAAAACGTTCTAAGAATCATTTCAGTTTGTATCTTCCAGAAATTGTAAATTAAATCTAAACTGTACAACATCAATTCGCACGTTTCATGGCACCACAATAGATTATCACATTCTTTTGGGAGCAATCGTACTGATTGATTGGCAGCCACATTATAATCTTTGGCAGATGTCCAGAAATGTCTTTCACAACAACATCGTTCTCTGCACTGCGCTAGGTGAAACCAACGACGTAAATGAAATAACATGCGATACTTAAATTTTTTGAATTAATTTTTTTATAAATCTAACTTTTTATAAGTAATCAATAAACATCAATTGGTCGTAATTAATCTCGTGCACCCGAACTTATAGACAACTAGCTAGTCTAAAAGAACTATTTTAAAATTGGTACATGTATCAAAATGCCTTGAGAACTTGTCGATAATTGACAGTCAACGGTCTGGATACAGTATGTCCCTCACGCATCATTAAAATGTACCATGACTGTGTTCAGCAACTCAGCTTGCATCGAGTCTCTTATACTGTATGACTGTGGTTTCTCACAGCGATACTTCATTAAGCTTGACACCTTTAAGATTAACTATCTTGCATTCGGATGATGAGGATTTCAATTCCAGGATAAGTTACTTCATGGTAAATATGAAACTATCTCCTCTAAAAAAATATGGCTGCTAATTCGTCACTTGCAATCCACTCTATATTCTACAATGTAGCGCATTACTGTCGCCAATGCCCTAATGGTTAATTGTATTTTTAAGCGTCATAGTACCAAAATTTGATGCATCTCTAGCAAGCTTAATTACAGTAGGTGACAAGAAGACCAGTGTGTTGCTTCATACACTGTATGCTTCTTGTCAAAAATTATTTCTCTTTCTAGAGATTTAGTGATTGCCGTTGAAACAATGGCAGTCTGCCACAGCCAATGAAAAGAATATGAAATGAATTAAACCTGCATATTCAAAATGCAAGTGCAAATTACATGTAGGCACTACTGTTGTTACATTTACTTCAATGGTAACAATTCTACGTTCTAATTGTTTCAATATAAAACAAGTTTAGACTTGCTTTATGTGGTAACAATCACCCTACTAAACACTATCATCATCATCAAGCATGGCCGGACACAATGTCCTCTGCTGTCCGACATAGACTGGAGCCAATGAAATTCCGGCAACAAATATTGTGTTAACAGTTTTATAGGGTCAGCAAATTACTACTCATCAGCCTAACCATCCGCATCTACCCGGGATTGCATGGGATAGGCGACAATAGCGAAGTTCATCACTGCACATGGCTGGGGAAAAACCAAACCTAAACATGGAGGAGGAGGACCGGATAGGAAAGGAATACGGCCATGGCCAATTTAATATAGGTACTATCCCATCATTCGCCTGGGGATTGAGGGTGACAATGAAGATAGCTGTCATTGGAATCAAACCCGTGCCTATAGAATGTCAGGCATGACTGCCAACCTTTCAGACACCTTGCTCAACAATATACATCTGTATGAAAATAATACTGGTGCTTAAGCAAAATATTTTGTCACCATCATAAAAATATTTTTTAAATTTATTAACGACATAGAATTTTTTTAATTTAAAAAAATTACATGAAAATTTTGTATTCGGAAAATATTAAAAATTTGTGCTCGGAAAACGTGGAAAATTTTGCAAATTAATACTCAGAAAACGTGGAAAATTGTGTAAATTTTGTACATGGAAAACGTGGAAAATTTTGCCAATCTGTACTCCGAAAATGTGGAACATGGGCCTTGAGCTAAACTTGTAAAGTACATGTATTAATTTTGGATCGTCATGAATGCGTTGTCTTTCCCTGACTTTTCCAGGTCTGGCCCGTCTTGGGGAACCTTGCAGCAAGTACATCACCTCCCCTTGTGTAATTTTCCTTTCCTTTCAGAACACGTGATTTATGGACGCCCCCTAAGCAGAATCCTAGTAGAATCTGATGAGATCGACTTTCAAACAAATACTTTCGTTTCATAAGCAGTTGTGACATTAGCCTTATCTTTTTACTTATTGCCTTCCAAAATTGTCTAATTCCCGGTCAGGTTGCTTTCAGATATCAAATAAGTTAATTAGTACAAAAGAAAATATGTACAGATCGATATTTAGCACATAGAACACGTACCTAGCTTTCATTGAAATCATGTGTGCGTTTTAATCTACGTCAAGCAACGAATCACCGAGATATTTGGCAACAAAAAATACAAACTAATAAGTTAAGATATAAAAGGAAAACAAAATAAACTCACCAAGACGAGTGCTGCTCTTTGAGGTATATGTTGTTTTCGTATAACAGCGCGAACACTTGCGCCTATTTTAGTAGCCATATTGAGAATCTAAAGAAGAGCGTCTGCTGCAACCTAAACGCCACAGTTGTCAACGCCCTCTGTTGGGTAAAAATGTTACTAATATCCAAACAAAATTATTTTCAGATACAGCGTATTTTTGACATATAAAATCGTTATAATAATGGGTACCTGGAAACTGGAAGCTTTCAAGGTTTTCTTTTGTTGATTATTCGAATTGTCACACGTTGATATTTCTTCTGGGTTAAGTTTAGTGCTTCAAAAATGTCAATTAATATTAGGTACACATGGTTAATTCTTACAGATGTTCATCTACATGGCTTTTCCTGTTGGTGTGTTTTATTATTTCAATCAACCGAAATTTTTTGAGAAATGGTTAGTAGAAGTAAAGGTACGTTGTTTCAACATTAGGAGTTATAGTAGTCTGTTAACTTAATTTGTTCAATTATAAAACAATTAATACATGTACATTTTAAAAATTTACAGAGGGAGATGTATCCTCACGAAAATCAAACACATGTGAGCATGCACACATTAATTTATAGCTGACATATTGCCAAGGAATTTGTAGAACAGTTTTGTTGACTATAATTGGTAACTATTTTTTCCAGAAAAAAGAAATTCAAGACTTTATTAAGCAGTATCATGAAGAGAAAGATATGGAATTGCTGAAACAATTAGAGAATGCCAAGAAAAATTCAAAATGAATAGTTTGCAATTCAATTATTTGTACAGCCTGTATTTGTAACATTATTAGTTCTTGTAAGCTTATTAATAATCGTAAGTTTAACTTTAAATCTTGTGCATTTATTTTATTATGCTGATGCATTTGCAGGGAAACAAGTTCCCCAAATATTGTGCAAAATGAATGAAAACCTTAAAAAGCATTACACATCATAAGAAAAATCGTACTTGCACAATAGGGATACTGATCAATTTCAAATCGGGATAATTCAGTCTACTTAAGTGTTGTTTTTACAACAGAAAAAAAGATGAAAGAAAGAGAAAAGTGTACCTTCAAAATCTTACTATGGATACTGTCTCCTGTCTTCCTTTCCCTTGTTTTTGTAGAAATAGCATAAAAGTGTAATTCAGATTTCACTGCAGAAAAACCTAAGCTAAAACATTTTGAACCTACATAGCACATACAGTGAAAATCAACAGTTTGATCCATATCTAGTCCATAAGTTGAGGAAACTTGCTATCAAAAATCAATCACCAATTTTGCATTCCCCAATTTATATTCAAAATAGTTTTTAGAAACATCGAGATGCATATCTTGTGGTCTATTCTCTATAGGCATTTTTTTTCAAAGAAAAGTTAGTTTTTCCTATAGTATAGATGCTACAGGGAAATAACTAGGGAATGTGAATTTCAAATTCCCCACCCACGACTTTTAAATTAATTTAAAAATTTCCTTTCAATTTTACCTCTAGGACACTTCCATGGTTTAAAGTAAATATCCATAATCCTGTACATTTTGTATGATAATTATGTGTTAATGTGGTCTATAGTCCCTAACCCATAATTTGTACGCACACTTTCACCCTTCAAAGTATGACTCACTTAAATGATCCAATTATTTGATTAATTTTAGAAATAGGGTATTTTTTTTTAAATGGCAAGAATCCAAGATCTAATGCGCAGATTCAAACAATGCTTTTTCTTCGTTCGATCTTGGGTACTTGCCAATTTCTTTTTTAAAAAAAAGTTAATTGTAAAATATTTTACAAAATTACATGGTCATCTGGACAAGCCATACTTCAAGAAGGAATATGAACCAGGCAGTTAGCTTTCTTTAAATTGATACTGTGTATAATAACTGTTTCCCATTGCTCGCATGCAGGTATAATCATGCGGCCATAATCACAAATTAGGCAATGACCAGTGTGCTACTACTGTACATGATCAACAAAACAAATGTGTAACTTGTGGTTAGCTAGAGCAATCATACTGATCAAAAATTTAAAATACCTTAATTTCTGTAGACTATATTAGTTGTAACAGGATTCCCCCAGAAATTTCATTTTCAACTTCCCTGACTTTTCCAGGTTTTAAAAAAATTTCCCTGACCAATATGACAACGTGAAAAATTGACACTGGAAAGTATTTCTTCATGCAAAATTGCATGAATTTTTTTTTAAATGTGAAAAGTTAACAATTTTGTCCTTGGAAAATGTGGAAAATTTGTACTAGGAAAGCCTAGTCGGAGAATTTCCCCAGGTCTAGCTGGGGGAACCCTTTGTGAGAAAAGTGGCAGCCAAGGCGATGACTGCTATCCGAATCCATCACAGATCAGCATATCTGTTAATTGCAGAAATATAAACACATGTACATAAGCATGATCTCATTGTCATTTTATATAAACACATGTACATCAGCGTGCATTCTACATGATCATGGTCACCAATCTCATGCATCTCATTGTCATTTTATAGATTTCCATTTTGAAAATGAAGGAACCGAGATGCACAAATTATTTAAAATAACTAACAGATATATCTATTTTTAGCATACAGTACGTGTTGTCTAAGCTAATCAATCGAGATTCACCTTGATTTCAGGGAAACAGGAAGCGTGAGGCCACATAGCCAGACTGAACTGCATGTTCCATGGGATAGCCTAGTTTATGCAACATCGAATAGAATTGCATCATCCTACAAAACAGTTTTACCACTCAAATAATTTATTCGAATTCTTATCTTACTTTTACTTCAATGAACGACACTAGTGACACGTTCAGATATAAAACTCACCGTTTATTCGCTACACTTACGAGTTACACATTCGGGACACCCTGTATTTATGAGCGACCCTCTCTTTCTCGCCCCGCCCCTCGTGACGTCACCGTAGACTGGTCTCGGCTTTTCGGATGTTGAGCTTAAACTCCCAGAATGCAACGCGAAGGTATATGTCCGCCATAGTGTTGGTGGCTGTACCACGGTCACATTAGTTGGTCAAGAGCGGTCTACAAGGAGCCCTTGTACTGCCTCATGCAGCACTCTCCCAACGATATTAAGGAAAAGTTGTTGAGGGCATTAGACAAGGATAACAATGTAAGAGAACCGCTTCATTTCCATATTCGCAATAAGTGTAATAACCATGTTCGGCAGTCCTCTCGTACGGCCCAGCACCCACCTATGACAGCCTTCCCGACGACTTCCATTGGGAAAAGGCGAGTTAGGCCTAGAAAAAAATCGACAATTAGTTGGTCCATCGAAACTTACCCGCACGCATTTCGGCAGAGTGCTTCGTGAAGAGCCGTAGAAGCGAGAGCCGGTCGGAATCGGTCCGACTCGTGTCCTTTGAACGCGTATTTTCATGTCGAAAAATGGCTCTTTTGTGAGCTGGTAATGTCAGTCCGAGTCGAGGCGGTGGTTCACGTCACTACCTTGGGCTCATGCGCAATGGGCGCCCCCGTACGGGCAAAGCGCCACGGTACAAATTCTGCCACCTCCGTACATGTACTCCTATTTCCCAGCCCATTTCCACCACTATCGTGTTCGCTTTTACCTGGCCGGGTCCTTATTTTGGGCATTCCCTTCGTGCTCGTCCCGTAATAACTGCTACCCAGGTCTGGGTGCAGAATAATGCGGGCTAAATCCCCCTACAAGATTTTCATTAGTGATGGGATGGCTGCGTACGATATAAAACTCTCCCCTATAAACGTACGACGCCATCCAAATTAGGATACGAAACTAAATTTTAACCATCCTCTTTTATGGACCGATTTGCATTTGCAAATATAACCAGCCTGTTGAATGCTATATTCCCTTCCTGACTGCGACCATACGCCAGCGATGTCGATGTGCATTCGTTCGATACGAACAGATGCATGGAGACCTACATGCAAAAGTTGACCCCAAAAACATGTATTGGCTATCCCGAAACTAAATGCGATACTTACTCTTTTAATTCTGTTTAGAAATGGGTATGTTCGTTAACTTTGATATCAAGCTTTGGGTTGTCTTCGCTAGATCGTTAATTTTTTTTTGAGAAAACGTTCATTGGGTGAAAGAATTTAAAGCTCAGAAACATTATCCTGAATGCATTCCTGGCACATATTTGTGGCGTAATACTGCGATACTGAGAGAAAACGTACGAATTATGTACTTTGCTGTAAATGAATGAGCAAGGTATATCTATATATCCTGGTTCTTGGGACATTTTTTGAATTATTAAGGTAAAGAGTGAAGTTTCTCATGAATAAACTAAGCCATGGTAGATAACATGGACAGGGTGCAGTGGCACTTGCGAGGTGTTATCTATACGCATCGTAAAACGATACTGGGTTTTGGCCAGCAGCTGTGTAATTTGAGCCAGTGATGAAAAGGTAGCAACGCGTGCTTCTCTCCCTTCCCCCAGTTTGAGCTGGTGGCATTTATAGGTCACAGGTTCAATTTTCTCAGGTATAACTATCCCGGGGTCGAATTCACGAATGTAACTGCATTCATCTTTAAATTTAAACTACCTTCATAAACTAAAATGTTGAAAGTGCAATCCGGACTAGCAGTTCTCATCCGATTCCAAAGGTAGTTTAATCACTGACCACCCAATCATCAGCATGGTCTTACCATTCTTGACCTAGAATGGTTTGGGAATAGAGAGAAACAAATCAGGCGAAATGCCTTGGTAACAAACAATATGCTAACCAGCTATAAATTCTGGTAAATTGGTTAAAAGTTTGATGATTTATCTTGAACGATTCAATGTACTAAGATAATTACAGTAAAGCTCCCATGAAGTCAGATAGATTTTGGTGTTATTGTACTTTTTTTAAATGCATTTATAATAAATTAGTAACTTACAGATATCTCCGTGCAGTTGGTTTTCTATTTTTCAGATTGCAATGGACCTTGTGCATATTTTGTAATCATACTGGTATCACATGACTTAATTCATTGCATCTTTTAATCGATGATTTGATAAAAAAAAAACTGCATAATACTGGCTGATGCATAACTGCATAAGGTCAATTCTTGCGATTTGTCTACAGGCATCAAGAAACCGGGTTCTCATTTAAAGAAGTACACATGACACATCCTTATTTTTTGTCTTTTAGGTTGTCGACATGGCAGAAGTCATTGAGGTTATTGATATCCTGGAAAAGATACCCATCACAAAAGATGAACTGGAGGTGAGCACAAACCTTAACTACACTTTTTTTATGAAATACTGACCTTTCTAACGTGCATTTTTGCATCACTATTACAGAGGACCCGCTTGGGAAAGCACATTAATGAACTACGGAAAAAGACGGCGAATGAAAACATAGCGAAGAGAGCCAAAGAGCTGGTGCGCCGATGGAGAAAACTCATAATTCCCCAAGAGAACAGCAATGCGACTAGTGGGCTGAATGGTGAACGCGTGCTACACAATATTGTTGTGGGAAGCAGCAGCAGCAGTCCGTGTTCCATAACTGTGACGAGCCATTTACCAGGACCTGGTCCTGGCCCAGGTCTGTTGATTGGAGGGAAACCAGCTAGTCCAGCCTTAGCAAATCACCTTCGTGTTGCCAAGGCATTAGGTGGGCTTGCCCAGTCCAGTCCAGGAAATTCACAATGTTCCAGCGCATCCACGAGTCCTTCAGTGAGCACTGGGATCTCACGACTGGGGAGTAATCGACCCACCACTCCTCGATCGTCTGGGAATTCATTGCATTTGGATGGTAGTGGAGGGCGATTCCATTCTACGAGTAATTTCCAAGAATTTAAGCAAGTCAGTCCTGCCTTGAATGCAATTACGGGAAGGATTGGAACTCCTAGCACATCATCGCCATATGGGACAAAACCCGTGGGGAATTCACTTTCACTTTTGGATGGTGGCACTGGGGGGCGTGTTCATACTAATTTCCAAGAGTTCAAATCAGTCAGCCCTGCCTTTACCACAGCAGCAGCTGTAGGTAGGATAGCCACACCAGGAAGCTCAAGTGCGAGGCATTCGACCAGATCTATCGCCTCGTCGCCAGGCACCTTTCACCGTTCTTCTCCTATTATTGGGGATAAAAGAAGGATTGCTGGTGATGCCAAGAGGCCTCGTACAGACGACGATGAAAGTTGTGATAGTCAAGGGCCGGCACTGCGGTTCTCAGCTTCTTGTGTTAAAAACAGTTCCTCGCCTCCGCCACCAGAGGCCCTCATCAATGGTGTGGATGCCGGCGATAGCATGGACAGCATACGATCGTATGGAGACGGTAATCGCTCGCAGAAATTTAAAGATTCGGCGGTTACAGAAACGAATCTTGCCAAATCGAAGCGAAAAAAACGGGTGCGGCCCGAGAGAGGCGACATGCTGAAGGAAAAGCTGGCGTCTCATTTGAGGACTCCCAAAGTGAAAACGACGGCCGAAATAATCAAAGAACTAAAGGCAAGAAATACCACAGGAAGCAGTGGATTACAAATTTCGCCCACGCTCAGTGAAGACAGAGTCAGAGTGCCACCTATTCAAGAGGACGCTAGTCTGTTGTGCACACGCAAGGCTGTCTATTCGTCGCTGTTGGGTACCGACGAAGACGTGACTAGAAATAAGAGCGAGTTGATGGAAAAGTTTCTCAAGGATTCAGTTGGATCTGAAGTCTCATTAAATTTGGAAGGGAGCCAGTCGAGGGGTCTTAGAGGCACTTTCAGAGAATCTCCCAACTTGTCAGGACAGTCATCTTCGCAGTATTACAGCAAAGATGGAACTGATCCTGTGGATGCCATTCTCGCCACCCTTCCTCCAATAAATGCTGCTGATATCAGATGGGAGGAGGATGAGGAGGAGGAGGATGGTGTTACCAGTCCTGAACCTCCTGAGGTGACAGACGAAATGGTTCAGAGGTTAGCGCAAGATGAGTGGGAAAGTGTCAATGGAAATTCCGATCATCAGAAAAACTTTAAACGTTGGAATGAAATGTCCATTCAAAAGTCATACGGTGGTGACTTGTTACATATTTTGCCTTACGTGGACATTGACTGATTGTGATAATATCAAAAACCTTCATGTAATAAAAACAAACCCGGCAATGGAATAATACGTGTCATTGAAGTGTGTATGCAAATGTGCGGAAGAAGTTTTGTATATACAATACGACTTAAGGTCGATTTCTGCCAAGCTCGATTTGTGAACATTTTCATGTCACTTCAGCAGTCAGCTGTGCACAAGCCAGACAATCATGAATAAAATTTAAAATGTTAAAAAGTCGTTTTACTTAGATCCAGTTCTCATTAAAGTTGCAAGCAGTGCAATAAAGGGTGGAAATCCAGATTTGACATAGCATCTTAGTGAACCAACGTGTTAGGAACAACTTAGATTTTACAGCCTTACTTAAGTTCAGCTTTAACTGAGATCATTGGTGATATCTGAAACCATTTCCTGCATTTAATATCAAGTCGTATTAAGAGAAATTTTAATTTTAGAAAGTTTGAATTCTTTTCCAATTTATAGTACCCTGCATCAATTCAGAAATTCACCTTAAATAATGTGCTTGATTATTAAATCTAGATCTGTCTCTAGTACGGACTTAGACTCTGCGTCCAGAATGCTCAAGTAGTGTTTACTCAAGTGCAATAGTTCAAGACCATTTCCCAAGTTTCAGCAATGAGTCAAAGAATATCCACATTCTCAAATTTGATTCTGGATAAGATTACATTATGAAGTTGCAGGAGCTTTGTGGCATTAGTATTACTCACTATGATGTTGCCTATTCCTAGTTTCGCTACTATCAACGTTTTAAAAGTCAGATTGTCGAAATTGCAGTTGACAGAAATTTCCTACGTTCTGAGAAGAAACTTATACTTTGTCTTTTGTGGCCTTTCACTGGAATATTGCCTAGTAATTTGTGTTCTTACTAACTAAAGCATAGTTTGGATTAATGTTTCATGTAAATTTACCATGCAATTTACAAAATCCATTGGCTTTGTTCCATATGCAGATGAATGCCATTGATTTGGATCATTTGTTTAGAAAATGTTCAGTTCAATACTGCTGTGGCAGCTGTTAAAATGTTCTCCAATTGAGCTTAGTATGAAACAAACCTTTATTTTTGTTTGACCAAATCGTTATCATTGTGAATTTTCAGATGAGGGTTAATTAGTGAGCATTTAAGAGACTACAAAAGCAAACATTATTTGTAGTCATCCTTTTCTTGCTCCGGCATACAAATGTTTATGCAGTGATCAGTTTTCTTTGTTTTTTGTTTATGATTTTTATGTTTGAATTAATAACTTGCGTGTTGTAATTTATGGCACCCATTGGTTGAAAAAAATGGTTGCTGCAAATGCCACAATTAAAAAATGCCTAATAATTCCGTTTTGAATAATGTATTTGCATAAACGCTCGCCCCCTTCATTATTAGTATTATTATTTACAGCTCCAGTCTCTGGCTTCCAAGTTAAGATAATAACAAATTATGATGTATAGCGATGCTTATTTATTAACAGCTATCACGAGATTTTATTAAAAAAGTTCGTCATAAATTAACATTTGTCTTGTTTTGCGTTCAGACGAGCAATGCGAGAGCTCATCGCAAAACTCATTCAGTCTTCGAATGATTTTGCCGTTCATAAGCTGTGTTGCATAAACCATGCTTTTCTAGATATTGCTTAGAAGCAAAAGATAAATTGCTCTCCGTTGCTTTGTATAACGTAATCAAAGAAGTCATGTTGTTTCTGTCAAAAACCCTGCCTGGTGCAGGTTGTGGAAATTTAGTGGAGCATTTGTTGAGGTATTTCAGAGCAAGTGAGCAGAAATTAATGCTTTGGTCACTAGTCATATCGGTTGGTAACATTGACACGTAGTTCAGATGTGGAATTAGAAGAGAGTCAAACGAGGACCTACTTAAACACTCGAGAATTAGTAAAATATCAAAGCTAATGCAATTATACGTAGTTACAAATAACTGTTTTTACCTTTCATTATGTAAAATGGATTGAACTGCACTGCTATCGGTGGAGTCTAGGATCTTATTATCACCTGCAATCCCATCCGACGATTCTTGGTGGGATAATATAGTCTGTATTTTTTTCTGAAAAAAAAAGCATACGAGTTAGATATAAAACCCCATTTTATTACTTGCAAACAGTCAGCTTAAAACTGAACATTCCTGGAGCGCTTTTACAGTAAGTTTAAATGGGTTCAAATTACTCACATAATTGTACTTTACATCACATATACACTCTGCCACATGTGGACTCACTCTCTGTGCAATCATTATGGGTAACATAGTACTAAAAACTCAAGGTAGTTTCTTTTCCGCAAATATTTTTTTATATCAAAGTGTTCCCCCAACATCCTCAGTGGTTGAAGCCGTAGTTAATAACTAGTATATTTTAATACTGACCAACAAATTTCCATAGAAAGTGGAATCGTCCTCTGTTTGATTCGTGTTGCCAAGCATCTGACTTTGACTCATGTCAAGTATATTGCTTTCTGCAGTCAAATCATTACGTTGTGCCAGATCACCCACGCTGAAAACCGAGTGTTTGGAAGAGCTGTAAAGATAATAATGTTAACTATTGTTAATGACAAAATCATTATCGAAAGATTGCATCATTACAATATAATCTAAGCTAAATCCAAAGCTTAAATTATCATGAGTTGTTTGATAAAATTAAATTTTTAAGTTTATCGTTAGCAGGAATTGCAACTTAAGATCATCCAAAAAATAAAGAAAAAATTATTCTTCGGCCATTTGATGTTGCTTTCAATAGAAAAATATATGGGTCAAGCATCTTTGACTTTGCCAGAAATGATAATAAATGTTAAAAATTATAATTGATGCACTATTATTATTCAAATCAATTAGAATTCAAATTAACTGAAAATTTGGATATTTAAGAGGTTCAGAGTAAGTGAACTTCTGGGCTAGCTTAAAATTTGGCTTATAATAGACAGTCAAACATTTTATGCCACAAATGAATAAAACCATAATTTTAGAATCTTATATGATCATATTTCAACTACCTGGAATGAGATTCAGGATAATCATGCAGGTCCACAACAAGCGAGGACTGTCTGCTCTCCATAGATTCTTCAAAACTAGGCAACTGAAGATTTGCCAAACTATCTGCCATGCTGTTCAGGAAGCTGGGATGAAATTCACTGTCGAGGGCTTGCTTTCGTACAATTTCAGGTGACGGTAGTTGCGTTATACACTTATTATTACCACTATTTGCCCCATTCTGGGCTTGAAGACAGTCATTAACCAAAGGCAATGGTGGCCAAGCAAGACTAGTCATTGTCCCTGCACTATTCACTGCCTTTATTGGTGGATTTGTCTTACCAGCTATTGGTCTGTTATCATCCATGGCTGAACAGCCCACAGACAACGTGGCTGCTTCTTTTTCATGTAATAAACTGTCTAACCGTTCTTTTAATTGTTTCAACTGTTGCTCTTGTGCCAACAACAAACCATATATATTCTGGTTAGGAATGCCAGAATCTACGAGCGGAATCTCCATGCTCTGTCTCTCTTGCTTGGGAGTACCAGCCATTTTTGATGGAGTTTTGGTGGCGGACATCACAGAATCGGATGATGCTCCATAACTTTCATTACTTTTGCAGGAACATTTGCAGCACGGATCTATTGAAAATGCTGTCGATTTTCCAGAGCTTGGTGATGCGATTTTATATGGACTGGAACCATCTTCAAATGGACGATTTTTCGTTGGTATGTTTTTCAAAGATGGGGATATAGCTGTTTTCGGAGAAACAACGACACTGTCATCCATCCTGAAATTTTATCAAAGGCAAAATATAAGAGCCACATTTTCACTTCATATTACCGTAATTTATTATAAAATTTATTGTCTTTTGATAGTTTTCAGATGACTTTGTCATTTAGATCATAATGAGTTAAGAATACAGGGAAACTCCTGTATACGCCAACTCAGTATCCATGGTTCAAAAATATTATATTGAAAACATCAAGAAATTAGAAATTCATATAAATAAGACTCATTCAATTAAATAAATTGTGTGTAAGCTGCCAAAAGGTTTGAACACCCATATTATCTTTTTATCCCATGCATTTCTATAGTGGATTTTTACTACTTTATATAGTAATACAGTACTGTAATATTAAACCTTTTATATTATTGTTAATAATTTTTATTGGTGTCATGATGTGTATAATTTTTAAATTAAACTTTATCATAAGTTATGTATTTAAGTTAGAAATTTCAATGGATATTCAAGGCAGGATGACAATTTTGTTAAATTACAAATAAGATATATGGATAGCATAGAATCTAAATAAATAAACTTACAAATCTAAAGTGAAACTTAATTGACCATTATTAAGCTGCGATATTTCCGTCATATCATGAGGCTTTGTGACCTATTGATTAAATAGTCATTTTAATATACACAGTACATAATATACATAATTAACCATAAGTATTGATATTCACTGTGTCTCACATCTGCTTGATCTAGAACTGAGTGGTAGCCTCCAGAATATATTGCAAAACCATCCTTTGATGAGCAAGGTTCCAAAATGCAATCATAGAACTGAGGACTAAATGTTCCTTTTTCATAAATGAGCACAAGAAAAGGATCTGGTGGTACACAAACTTGTTTTCCAAAATATCCTAGGTTCAAATAACGAATGCATGATGCCCACACAAAAGGATGCTGCACTGTTTCTACACCACCAATCCATCTGTAAAAATAAACACAAATTTATTGTAGAAATGCTTTAATTTGAACATACATTTTTTAAAATTGCCAATTAATTAAAAACTATGAAGTCATAATTTTTCTAAAATTAAACATAATGTGGATTTAATAGAATAATTAACATGCTTACATTCCAATTATTGGAAGTGAAGTCACTTTTGGATCTGAATCAAGCACTAAGAGTACTCTACGTGTCTCATCCATGGTAACATATCTAAACGGAGAATTTGCTAAATTATACACAAACAACCAACCACAGAATGTAATGCAATATTACCTACATACCCAGATTTAGGTTCACCATGAAGGAAAGCATTGCCTGTTGGGTTGCTCAATCCTCTAGACAGAGCAGTGAGTATGATTGTTAATGGCAAAATTGGTTTCAGTAAAAATGTTGCATCTACAGTTGCCAGGCAAAACTGGATGTTGCAAGTAATACTGGAACTGTGATTTTCAAACTGACACAGTGCTTTACATTTAATGAAATTATTTATTACAACTGCATCCTTCTTTCGAATGCTGTTTTGCAACCATAGAACTGCTTGGTCCTTAAAACCCTGATAAAAATTTACAACCCCAGTTTTTGAGTTGGTGACGTTTGAGAACTGCGGCAAAAAAAGAAAAATCCAAATAATTATTTTTCTAATTACAAAATGGCATACAATTTCAAAAAGTCAATGACAAACCAAAAACAAAATTTTTAAAAATTAGCAAATAAACAAAACAGCTTATACAAGCATGCAATTTGGAATGCTTTGAAATTTTTAAAAAACACTTGCTGATATTTTCTACATTTTCTGAAATAATACATAATTATGATGTTTATATCACAAACAATTCATTCCTTCTATCTTAGCACCACTTACAGTTGCTGGGACTAGATATTCAGCTGGATTTTGTAGCTGCGTTTGCATCTGCGTAATTTCTTCGTTGAATTTCAGTTTAGTGAATCTTATGACTGCCTGATTTTCATCTAGAAAGTACAAACTATTGGTTTTAGAATTAAATATTACATGAAATTAAGATTTTTAATCAAACATTAAATCTTACTTTTCGTTAATAAAAGTCTGCCACAAAGTGTACAACTCATCATATTAGAAGTTTTGCTTTCAGGTGAAATAAAGATGTGTCCTGACCGTAGGACTGATTTCTCAATATTGATCCTTGGAGGTCTAGGACACAAAAATAATTATGAAGGGTAAATCTAATTTGATTTATGACTGAGCTAGTCAAAAATGATTTCATAATACCTTTGATAAAATAGATGTACTAATTTCGACTCCCCAACAGTAGTATGGTCCCAAAGGCTACATTTTGAAGAAGGAAAGCTAAGCAGTTTGTAAGGAAGCCGCCTAAAATAAATAATGATTAGGTATATATATATATCATATTTGTCTACAAATCAAATGAACCAATTCTTACTTTGAATTGCTAACGAAATTGTTATATTATAAAGCTTTTCAGAAAAATTGAAGCTTGATATTTTTTTAATTGTACAATTTTTCTTGGAAACCTGGCCTACAACAAACTGTCATCATAGTATGTTGTACTAGCTGTTTTATTTGGTACAGGTCGATTACATCAGACAGTTGGGGTCAGAGTTCAAATACATGTATGACACATAGTCTACAGTTGACACAAAAAGTAAGTGCACAGTTTGAAAATTGCTGGTTTCAGAAAAAAATAAATGGTGTAGATTTTTAAAACTACATTTATAATAACACTTACAGTGCATGGATTAAGTAAAAGAACCAGAATTTTTTAAAAATAAAAAAAGTAAATTTTAAATTATTAAAAACGAATATTTTTTGGCAAAAAAAGTAATTGCACACCCTCCTATACTGGTAGAATTTGCTAATTTCTGGCCATTTAATAAACTATGGTGATTTAACTTCTGGGTATAAAGACTAACTGGTTTTTTATCACATTGGTAAGTTCTGCAGAAAATTTAGTTCATAATGGCCTAAACTAAACGAGTTCTGCTTTAATTGCAATGAGAAAAGAGTTATTCAAATGAATTTTAGTGGAAATTTAATATCGAGAGATGGCAAATGAATCGAAAATATCACGTATGGCAGTATTTAAAATCTCCAAACATAAAGAAGAAACCGTTAAAGTCATAAACAAACTCGGAACAAGCCATCCATGTGAGCTATCTGTGAGGGAAAAACGACAGGTTGTTAGATTTGC
>JAQGBX010003277.1:0-17759 GCA_034698745.1 Megaphyllum sjaelandicum
AGGAAATTTTCAACCTGAAAGTAGTTAGACTTCATTTGTTTACATAATTGACAAATTAAAACATTTCATTTCTCGTAATTCTCATTTTAAAAAAGACAACTTTTTGCAAACATGCCGTATTACCAGATACAGTAAAACCTGTTTAGAGTGACCACCTAAAAAAATATGCAATGTTGGTCACTGTACACAGGTGGTCACTATATATATAAAGAATGCCTGAATTTAATTAAAAATGAACATGCACACTGTACTTGTACATGTAGACATACAGTATATTTATTCCCTATTACAAGTTTGTTTTTTATTTAAAGAAAACATTATCACGTTTTCCTTGTTTAAAATTCTTATGTCTTATACAGTAGGCCTATGTCTTGTTTTTGCTTCTTATGTCTTATGTTTTCAGTGATAACATGAATAACATGATTGGCTGAATTATTTGAGAACCACTGGGGTTAAAGCAGGATGTAAAGTGACCCATCTGTTATCAGGTCACTTTATAACGTACATTGGCAATGTAAAAATTGCAAAAAAGAAAACACACACTACATGGCCATTGTGCACAATAGACAGGTGGTCACTATACAGAGAATTTTTATGAAAGAAATGTACGTACGCTAGAAGAAACAAAACACTAAAAAGTGGTCAACATAAACAGGTCACTTTTCCAGGTTTTACTGTATAACTTTCCTCGTGTATGGCCGGCTTAAGATGCCTTTTCATCCTGGACAGAATGTTCCAGGAAGTGAGAATCGAGGCAACTTTGGTCAAATGTTCCTAAAATACGTTGTTTCGGTGCAGTGGACACAATATGTTCCAGTAGGTTCTCATGAGTTTATGTTTCCAGAAAATACTGGCAACAAAAAGTTCCTCAGTTGTCTAATTCGCGTACTCGCGGTTAAACATCTGCCGAAAAAGCGGCCATCATCAATTTTCTTTCGAATTTTTTCTCCAGGCCTATCGCAAACCCGATCTGCCGTCGGTCAAGATGACCAAGATCGTCGCGGCCACCGTCCTCATCGTCACACTCATCGCGGGAATAACCGCGGTGGCCATCGTCTACATTCAACACAACTTGAAGTGCGCCCACTACCAAACTATTCGACAGGTAAGTCGCCCATATTGCAACGAAATGTTAACCTCGTTAAGACGAATCTCGAGAGAATCATTCGTTCGTTTAAACCGAAGTTCGTATTATCGGAAGCACTTCGTACAAAGCGAGTTCTTCTTAATGAGGTTCTATACCGTATAAGCAATAATGTTGTAATGAACTCGACACAATCTATCATAGCTTAACAGCCAACGAATTAATTGCGGGGTGTTTTTTGCAGGAATCGATCAGTGGGTCATCTCTTTCGCAGGACGCTTCGAATTCGCTTCCTGAAGCGGCCAAAGTCGTGCGGGACCAAGCGTCCGGCTCGATTCCGGCCTCGGAAGACCTGAAGGACACGCTGACGGTCGAGGCTCGGGATCAGCTCAAGAAAATGTCCTTTCCCATTCACATCGACATGGATGAACTCACTGGGGTAAGCCCTACATTCATGTTACTCATTTTAACATACGGCGCCACCTCCCGGACGTCTCACGCTAAAACTGCATCAGTTTTAAGGAATTGGTAGCTTTCTACGAATTATCTTTGTACGTAAATGTGAAAAAAGATCTTGGAAAAATGTTCCTGGAAAAAGTACAATTGGAAAAAAATTCTATGAAACGTATCCTTGGAAAAAAAGTTCTTGGGAAAGGATCCTTGGAAAAACGATCTTGAAAAAGTATGCTTGGAAAAATGTTCTTGAAAACGTATACTTGGAAAAAATTCCTATATAAAAGGATACTTGGAAAAATGTTCTTGGGAAAGAATCCTTGGGAAAACGATCTTGAAAACGTATACTTGGAGAAAAATTCTTGGAAGAATCCTTGGAAAAAAGTTTTTGAAAAAGTATGCTTGAAAAACGTTCTTGAAAACGTATACTTGAAGAAAGTTCCTATAAAAGCATCTTTGGAAAAACGTCCTTGGGAAAGGATCCTTGGAAAAACGATCTTGAAAACGTATACTTGGAGAAAAATTCTTGGAAAAGTATCCTTGGGAAAAGAATCCTTGGAAAAAAGTTCTTGGGAAAGGATCCTTGGAAAAAAGTTCTTGAAAAAGTATAATTGGAAAAAGTGCCCATAAAAAGGATCCTTGAAATGAAGTTCTTGGAAAAAAAATTCCTTGGAATAAATTGTTTCTTTTGGAAAACAGAATTTTTAAGTGCTTATCATTTTGAAATATTTTAGAATTTTTTAGTGCTAAAAAAGCCAAGCAAAATTGATAAAGTTAAATTTAAGGAATGAGCGTTCGCTCGATCAGTTCAATTTAAAAAAAAATTCAAAAAACGGATATTTTTGTATAACATTACGAAGAGTTATAATCGCAAATAAAAATCCTAAAAAAAATATTAAAAGACTAAAAAATAATGATTTTCTTGAAAATGTATTCAGTCGAGATAAATTTAAATGAAATAGAAATTCGGATAAGACCATGCAGTGCACGTATCTTGGGTTTCTGGTAATTTTCTTGCAAAACTATATGAACATTGAAGTTGGCGGCTTTAAAAATATAGGTTTTAATTGAGGAATGGATTGAAGGAAATTCCGCCCAACCGGTCATTATAGGCATCTCATTTTTTGCAAAAAGCAAATCACGAAGTTAAGAGAAATCTGGGCCAAGGATAAAACGGCCGGAGTTATGTTTTACGCTTACTAATAAATTTAGTTACTTTTATTTGACCAAGCCTAGGCTACTGTAAGTGAAGGGCCAGGCTTCAGACGCCTACATTTACATTACTTTTTTTTTTCAAATTCTCAGAAATTTTCCCGTTATTGTCATTTCCATCAATACACCGGATAGAACTTGCAAAAATCCAAAAATAGCGATGAAAAATGCGACAACATTCCGTACAAATGATCCAAATATGAGTCATTGAATCAAATAAGACATATTTGGGTAACAAAATATTCGGTATGCAAAAGTCTACTTCTGAAGACAAAGTTTTAATAAAATATCGAGTTTATTGTTTAAATAAATATTTAAGAAAAACAATATACTTATCTATAACTAAGGATTTTTTGTAAGAAAATAAATACAGTATATATTTATCTATAACTGAGCTTTATTGTAAAGAATTTTTAAGCCCAGAAAATAAAAAAAATACTTTCAAAATCAAGGAATTTTTGGAAAAGTTCTTTTTAAAATAGTTTATTGTTTATTTTAATATTGAAGAAAATACATATATTTATCTATAACTGAGGTTTATTGTCAAGAATTTAAAACTTTATTTCTGAAGACAAAGTTTAATAAAATATCGAGTTTATTGTTTAAATAAACATGGCTATGCAAAATTCATACTTCTACAAGGTTAGCTAAGGGCCCATTTTCCGAGTAGTAATTTGCAAAATTGTCCACGTTTTCTGAGTATTGATTTGCAAAATGGTCCACGTTTTTCGAGTACAAATTATAAAAATTGTCCACGTTTTCCGTGTACAAATTTTCAAAATTCTCTAGGTTTTCCGAGTACAAGTTTTCCACATTTTCCGAGGACAAAAATGCAAAATTTCCCAATTTTTCCGAGCACAAATTTTTAACATTTTCCGAATACATGATTTTCCCATTTTAAAAAAATGTCAACGCGATTTTTTAAAATTTTAAAAACCAATTCTATGTTAATTTTCAAAATTGTCGTTAGAAAATTAAAAAAAAATATTTTCGAGGGTCAATTTTGGAAAACATGTCAATTTTTCACGTTGTCATTGGTCAGGAAACTTTTTTTTAAACCTGGAAATTTCAGGGAAGTTGAAAATGAAATTTCTGGGGGAACCCTAGCTGTATAAAATTAATTCAATTTTAATCTTAGAATTTTATCTTTAAATTAAATCTACCTCAATGTACATTGAACAAGCTTTCCAACTAAATTCATTCGTAAAACAACAACCCATTTTTTTCCTCCCCCTAAAGTTTTTTCTAAAAATGTGGGTAAATAAAAAACAAAAAAACATTACAACAAACAACTAAAGTCACGCTTGGCAATCGTAAAATATTTCGTTTCACCCAAAATCGTTTTCCGCTTCCGTTTTCGGGTCATTTGCATAGGAAGAAGGAGTCTATGTCAGTGACACCGAAATAGTTATATACCCAATGGGTTTCCAGTTTAATTTCACGCCCCCTGGAGGAGCAAAAACGAATATCCCACGCCATGTTTAATGACCGGAATCGCCGCTCGGATCGCTCGCGTGTAACCTCTTTTCTAACCTCTTTTCACACATTTGAACATTTGACAGAAAAAGCAGGCTTTTTTTAAAAGAAAAATGCCAAAAGAACAAAACAAGAATGAAAAAGGTTTTGTCCTGTATGTAGAGCGCGGGTCGGGTCACGTCCAACAGCTATTTCCGGTTGTCCCTCTATCGGACAAATCAGCAACCGAGTGGCCCAATTTCCAAGAACGAGTTTTTCTTTTTTTGTTTCGATTCAGTTTAATTTATGCAAAAATTGGTGAAAAACACGAATGGGGTTTCGTATCGAATGAGTTAACGAATAAATTACCGAGAAAACAAGCACCGGAAATCATACTTGGATCGGAGATAAAAGATTAGATTTCTTATAAAAAAAATTGTTTCGTTTCATTGACGACGAAAAAACGGAGCTACGGTACAACCTCGTTAAGAAGAATTCGTTTTACACGAATTTCGGGTAGTACGAACTCATTCAGGGTCCCCCCCAGAAAATTTATTTTCAACTTTTCTGACTTTTCCAGGTTAAAAAAAAATTTCCCTGACCAATGACAACGGGAAAAATTGACATGTTTTGCAAATTTGACGCTAGAATTTTTGACACGTAGAACTTTTTTTGAAAATTTTACAAAAAATTGCATAAATTTTGTTTTTAAATGTGACAACTTGTTATTCGTTTGAAGTTAAACTTTTTTAAAAATCTGTGCTCGGAAAAAGTAGGAAATTTTGCAATTTTGTCCTCGGAAAATGTTAAAAATTTGTACTCGGAAAACGTGGACAATTTAGCTAATTTGTACTCGGAAAACGTGAAACTTTTTGCAAATTTGTACACGGAAAACGTGGAAATGTTTTCAAATTTGTACTCAGAAAACATGGAACATTTTGCAAATTAATACTCAGAAAACGTGGAAAATTGTGTAAATCTGTACTCCGAAAACGTTGAAAGCTCGTAAATTTATATTACAAAAAGGTTGATCGAACATTTTGCAAATTTGTTTCGGAAAACGTGTAAAATTTTGCAAATTTGTACTGGGAAAACTTTAAAAAGTTTGCAAATGGGCGCTGAGCTAAGCACATAAAATCATTCATTTTGCGTTGTGAAAACATAATTGCGTTGAATTTCTCCGACTTTTTTTTTTTTAAAAAAAAAGTAATTCTTCCCTGGCTTTTATTCACATTTTCAAGTTTCCTAACTTTTTCAGGTTTTCCAGGTCTAGGGGAACCCTGCCATCCCCTCGAGATTCGTCTTAACGAGGTTCTCAGGGTGGCTCCAGGTCAGGGAAGTCATGCAGGAAAAAGTCAGGGGGAAAAAAAGGCCATGGAAGTCGTGGAAATGTCAGGGAAATTTGTGTGCGGTTATGGAAATTTTCCGAAATAAAAGCCAAATGCTATTTGTGCACTCAAGTCATCTAGCAGCTCCATCCCCAATTCTCTTCAGCTAGACTCGTACCAAAATCTAGTGTTTTGCCAATTAAGCTTCTCATTGCAATTCTTATTTCATTTTTCATTATGACAAAAAATTGATATGCATTTACGAGTAAGTTTTGATTTTAGTTAGGGAAAAGTCAGGGAAATTGAAAATGAAAATGTTGTGTCCACCCTGGTTCTACCGTATTGCACAAACGTGCTATACGAGCCTAAAAACAGTAACACGAGGAAAAAAAAAGTTTTGCAATTGTTTCTGAAATTTGACGTTTCGAAATGAGCTGGTATCAAAATGTGTCTATCTGGTTTAAATAACTCGTTTGGTGGTTCCGTCATCCGAACCCCCTTCTCTTTGTTTTCCGGCATTATTTATTCATCTCCTATCGCAGCATCTTTTCCTGCTATTGTTTTTGACGAGTGACCCCTATTTAAGCGTTGGCCACGGGGAAGAAGAGGTGAGAAGGGGGGCCTGAAGCTGCCCTAATTTTTATTCATTTAATTTGAGAAGAAACAACATGGCTGAAATTGCGTTAACTTTGGTCGTGACTTAATTCGATGGTGAAATATGGCGATGGACGCCCTCGATACTGGACAGGGTATCCAATGACCAACTCGGTCGTCCGGTCACTTCGTGGTCATGTGATGTCAATGAGGCGGACGTTTCCATGGGGCAATTTAAGCTGATGACCCACTGATTAATTACACGAAGTATTTCGTGCAATTAATCAGTGGCAAGCTTCCCTGACTTTTCCAGGTTTTAAAAAAATTTCCTGATTGACTGACAAAAATCGACAGGTTTTCCAAAATTGACAATGGAAAATATTTTCTTAAATTCACTAACGACAATTTTGAAAATTAACAATAGAATTTTTTTTAAAAAAAATTAACAAAATTGCGAGAAAAGTTTTTAAAATGGACAAATTTTGTATTCAGTATATGTTAAAAATTTGTGCTCGGAAAATTTTTGCAAATTTCTACTCGGAAAACGTGGAAAATTGTGCAAATTTCTACTCGGAAAACGTGGAAATTTTTTGCAAATTTCTACTCGGAAAACGCGGAAAATTGTGCAAATTTCTACTCCGAAAATGTTGAAATTTTTTTGCAAATTTGTACTCGGAAAATGGGCCCTGAGCTAACCTTGTTGACGTACATGTATTAACATTGGATCACCAATTAAGATTGCGTTGAATTTCCCTGACTTTTTCAAAATAAACCATTCTTCCCTGACTTTTCTAGGTCATTTTCAAGTTCCCTGACTTTTCCAGGTCTGGGGGGTCTGTTTAATGGTGCTCAAAACGTATGACCTCAAGGCCCATTTCAAGGGCCTTTAGGTCCTATCTCTTAAACGGTAATAGCAGGCATCGTAAAATTAATTTAGTGGTTCCATTCGCAACATTTAATTATCGATCAACACGCAACAAATGACTTCTGGGCTTCTTGCATGTTTGCACCCATGCATAACACCGTTACATTGCTCTGGTTTGTTTACGGAATCGAGCTTTGAATCGATACTGTTGAAAATCGATTCAAATTTATTTTCAGTGATATATTTTTTTTTTCTAAAATGTTTTATACGAAGTTTTACAAAAAAAAAATCAATATTTCGTTTATTTTGTTTTTTTACAGAAAATGATGGAGAAAAATCAAAGAGCTCGCTTGAATTGCGTCATCGAAAAGAAGAAAACCGAAGAAATCATTCCTCGCTCATCGAAGACGGTAAGTCGCCCTATTTATTATTATTATTAGGGGTACTCAGACAGGCGTTTTACGAACGGCCCATTCATTGACTTAAAAAACAGCGATAACCTCGATTGAATTTTGTTTAAAAAAAAACAAGTTACAGTAAAATCTGGAAAAGTGACCACCTTTGAGTGTTGGCCACCTGTTTATGTTGACCACTTTTTAGTGTATTGTTTTTCTGGTGTACATTTCCTTCATAAATAGCAAAAAGCATTTAAAACGAGAAAAACTTGATAATTTTTTCTTTAAAAAAAAAAACAAATGAGTAATAAGGCAATAATATGTATGTAATGCACATGTACATGATAATTCTGTACTTTTTTGGTTTTGAGGTTTTTTAAAGTACATGTACAAGTACAACGTACTTTTAATTTAATTCAGGCATAATTCTTTGTATAGTGACGTGTGTACAGTGACCAACATTGCATTTTTTCGTGGTCACTCTTAACAGGTTTTACTGTATTTTACGACTGCCAAAAAAGTACCATTCGCAAAGCTACCCCTAAAAGTACCCCTATTGTCATATCCTAGATACGGGAGACCTCAAAATTGTATCGCAATTTGAATGCCAGAGTCTCGCCTGATTACGTTTCACAATTAACAATCGAGTTGGGGATGAGAACGATCAAATTATCAGCTCGAATAATTTTTGATTCTGCACGAACATTGACCAATGCGCGCGTCATGTGCCACACTACGGATGGCTTCCACATCCTGAAGCCGGGACTCAAATGATGCTACAAAAGTAACATTTGTATACGCGGTGGAATCTCAATTGAAAGAACTCGTTTTATGCGAATTTCTGATAGGTATTATACGAACTCATTTCCAATCCCCGTCCTATAAGGCATGGACGAATAATGTTAATTAATTCGTTTTAAGACCAATTCCGAATTCGGATATTACGAATTGTCGGCTATAACGAATGAATTTTCGAATATATACGAAAAATAAAATAAGTACGATATAACGGGGAATTCCACGATGAAAGTTACAGCACCTTATCATTCATAAACTGTACGTGGGGTTGGATTTCATTAATCAAACTTCAATGAAATTTTACTTCGTATCGTTGAAGTCGTGCTTTTATCTGACTTCTGATAAAACGAACAACGGTTTAAACGAACACGTTTTGACAAAATTTTGTTTTATCGTTTAAATATTGCTTCTGATAATACGAACTACGGTTTGAAGGAACAAATTTTGGCAAAATGTAGTTTTATGATTGTAAATATTCTTTTTTCTGACTTCAGATAATACGAACTACGGTTTAAAAGAAAAAATTACTGACAAAATTCACTCTTATTGTTGAAATGTAGCTTTTTTATGACTTCTGATAATACAAATATTGTAAATATTCCTTTTTCTGACTTCAGATAATAGGAACTATACGGTTTAATCGAACCCATTTTAGGAAAATTTAGTTTTATAGTTGAAATATGGCTTTTTTATGAGTTCTGAAAATACTAACTATACGGTTTAAACGAATAAATTATGAATTCTGATAATACGAACTTCGGTTTAAACGAAAAAATGATGACTTCTGATAATACGAACACATTTTGGCTATACAGTAGAGCTCCAATTATCCGAACTCCGACTATCCGAATCGCACTTGTAAGTAGGCCTACAAACGCTATATAACCGAAAATAAGCTTTTTTTCCTTGAAGTACTTAATAGATGAACCCTTTTTTCGGAAAAAAATCCAACTATCCGAATTTTTGATTATCCGAATGGGGTCCGGTTCCAATTGATTCGGATAATTGGAGTTCTACTGTATTTAGTTTTTATCGTTGAAAGCGTGCTTTTTCCGACTTCTGTTAATACGAACTACGGTTTGAACGAACAAATGTTGACATTTAGTTTTATCGTTGAAATCATTGTTTCTTGATGGGGGCCATGCCTATGACGTAATTGCTCCTCATCTTACGAAACATTCGTCATATCCTATCTTCCAACAGACCGAGAAAAAAAATTAAAAATTGGGTACTTGAATTTCGCGCAATTGAAACTACTTAAGTGAGGTCAAAATGTCAACGACTGAAAAACACGATTTTTTCGCAGTCGACCCGTTCTTACCTCAATTACGAAAGGTGGCAATTATCTCTCTGCGAGATGTTATTAAATACGAGTCTCCATTGTTGTTATTGTTGTTGTTGTTTATTGAATTTTTTGTCCCCATTTTTCGGGTGACGAAACGAGCGACAAAAGACCCACCGGCTTGACCCAAAAAAAAAAAAATAACAAGAAAAAAAACGTGTAACTTTCGTCATTGAAGTTCGCGTGGACGGATGAAGGGGAAAAAAAAACTTTTTGTACAAAAAAATAAACACCGAGGAACATCGCCCTCCCTCGGAAAATTAGGCTAAAAGTTTAATTAAACAATAATTAAAAATGCGGCGTAGATAACTATTCGAAGAAAGACAAAAAGTCACGGTGTCTAGACGTTGCATTGTTATTTGGCTATGACCTGGTTGGAGCGCCGCCTCGTGGCCGACGACCACCCTCACGCCTATTTGTTTAGCGCGGCCTCGATTAACGTCCTGCCTGAGGGGAAAACCCCTTCGTGTAAACATCCTCATTTTTCTTATTCTTCAATTTGTAATGATTTTTTTCGCCCAAAAAACATAAGCCCCGAGTGTAGGTCAGGCCAGAGAAGTTTTAGGGAGATGATGGCAATTTTCTATTTGTGGGACGTGGAAATTTGTTCGTTTAAACCGTAGTTCGTAGTATCAAAAATCGGGAAAAATCATGATTTCAACAACAAAACTAATTTTTGTCAATACTTGTTCGTTTAAAAAAAAAAAAAATTTAAATTAACTAACGAAAATTTTGAAAATTAACGTAGGCAATTGCAGGAAATTGCAAGAAAAGTTTTTAAAATGAGAAAATTTTGTATGTTACAAACTTGGGTTGGAAAATGTGAAAAAGTTGTACTCAGAAAACCTAGAGAGTTTTGCTAATTTGTACTCGGAAAACGAGGACAATTTTGCTAATTTTAACTCGGAAAACGTGAAAAATTGTGTTAATTTGTGCATGGAAATCGTGGAAAATTTTGCAAATCTGTACTCCGAAAATGTGGGAAATTTTTGAAAATTTCTACTCGGAAAATGTGCCCTGAGCTAACCTTGTACATGTAGAAGTATTAATTTTGGATCGCCATATGACTGCGTTGAATTTCCCTGACTTTTTCAAAATAAACCATTCTTCCCTGACTTTCTCAGGTGATTTTCAAGTTCCCTGACTTTCCAGGTTTTCCAGGTCTAGCTGGGGAAACCCTGGATTAAATCGTAGTTCGTATATTAGCAGAAGTAAAAAAAATAACACGATTTCAACAATAAAACGAATTTTTCCCAAAATTTGTTCGTTTAAACCGTAGTTCATGTAAAAAAAGCGATTTCAACAATAAAACTAAATTTTGTCAATACTTGTTCGTTTAAACCGTATAGTTCGTAGTATCGGAAGTCAGACAAAACGTGACTTCAACGATAAGAACTAAAGTTTCATCGACGTTTCCGCATTTCTCAAAAACTAAACATTTTTGAACAAAATTGAATAAAAAAGTAGATATGGAATTCGTAAGCGATAAAGCTGCATCCAATATCTCATAAATCATTTCTATACGTTATTAGTTATTAAAAAATATCTAAGTTTTTGGTAAACATTTCAGTACAGTTAAACTGTACTTGAACAACGATTACATTACTTGAAAAAACGTCCAAAATTTGATTCATGTCAGTTTTTCCCTTCGAAAAAATCTTTTTAATTAAATTAACCTTTAATAAATTGTTTAAAAAATAATTTCTCAGATTTTTTTTGATATATTTTTTTATACAGTAGGTATTTTCTAAGGGTAAATAAAAAATAAGAAAATCTCAAGTTTTTTATTTAAACAACCTTAAAAAATAGCCTTTTTTTTTTCTTAAACTTGTCTTGTTTACGTTGTTTTTTTCGAGGCATTTTCGAGACAAAATTACAGAGATTTTAAGTTGTTTTTGAGCACAATGTTTTGAATTGTTTAGGAGGACCTAAACAATCCGAAACATGGTTTTCAAAGACAGCTTAAATTACAAATTGGCGTTAAGCTTTAAACACCAGGAATCGATTACAAATCTTATTCGTATACAAACAAAATACAAGTACACAGGATATACAGTATATTTGTAATTTTGTGGTCTAATTTCGTTGATTAGCTCGCGTACTCGGGTGTGGCGATTTCTCCCGTCCAGTACAGTCCAGTACAACAGTACCGTGCAGAGAGATATCCTATATATACGAATTGGCAACATTTTTTCCTACAATCTCATAATCCGGTCATTTCTCCGCAATTACCATAATTTGGCTAAGCCCAATTTCCCTCCTTGGTTGCGCAACTCTGAGTTTTCAGGTTAAACTCAGCCTCAAAAAAATATTCAAACGTCACGGTTCCTTTCTCAAACGTGAATAAAAATCGCGCAATTTGATCATTTCAAATCACAAAATTCGTGGGAAACACCAGAAAATTCAGACTTTAGATGTTGGCCACTTTTTAGTGTATTGTTTTTTCTAGTGTACATTTCCTTCATAAAAATTCTCCGTGACCACCTGCCTATTGTGTGCAGTGACCAGTGTGTGTTGTCTTTTGTGCAATTTTTATATTGTCAATGTACCTTAAAAAGTGACCAGATAACGGACGAGTTGTCCATGTAAACGTTTTAAAAAACGAATTTCATTTGTTATATTGTGATTTTTTTTCTCAAAAATTTGAGAATGTTTTAAAAATTTGCGATTGCTTTTTTTTTATTGAAAACTGTGAAGATGCCTTAAAAATTTGCGTTTTTTTTTTCTAAAAATGGCGAATTGTCATTAGTAACATTTGCGAATTGTCACACATCTGCGAATTTTGTTCAAAATTGTGCGACTTTTTTAATTAAAAAATATGAGAATTTTAATTAAAAATTTGCCATTGTTTTTTTTAAAAAAAAATGTGAATTTGATTTTAAAATTAGCGATTTTTAAAAAAAAATTGAAATTTTTTCCACAAATTTGCGAATTGTCACTGTAAACATTTGCGAATTTTAACGTATTTAACGTATTTGCGAAAAAATTGAATTTTTTACAAATTTGCGAGTTTTTTTTTCAAAAAAGGGCGAATTGTCAGTGGTAAACTTTTGCGAATTTTCACACATCTGCGAATTTTGTTCAAAATTGTGCGACTTTTTAATTAAAAATTTATCGTTGGTTTTTTTTTTTTGAAAATTTGCGATTTTTTGTTTGCGACTTGTCACATATCTGCGACTTTTTAATTAAAAATGTGCCATTGTTTTTGCGATTTTTTTAAAAAAAACTCTGCGAAGTTTGCCCAAAAATGTGCGGGTTTTATTTCAAAAATATTAAGAATTTCATTTAAAAATGTGCGAATTTGTTTTCAAAATTTGTGATTTTTAAGAAATTTAAAATTCCAAAAACTGGGAAATTTTCCAGAGCAGATATTTGCTACACTGCAAATATCTGCTCTGGAAAAGCACATTCTGAAAAATCACATTCTATAAAGTGATCTTAAGGTGAGAACACACCCAGGAAACTAAACGAAACTTGAAATTCAGTTGACGTAACTGGAAACTCCCAATTTCGAAAGCCGGTTAACGTACAAAAGCCAACCACATTCAGGCTAAAGCTTACAAAAACAGGGGAATTTGGGCTGCCTCCGACACCCCGAGACATTTGAAATGGGACACGTCACGTGTCCTATTCGCAAATCCAAATACATCAAAACCTGATAAAGAGTGACCAACAACAAAAAATGATGCAATGTTGGTCACTGTACAAATGTGATCACTATATATACATTAAAGAATGCCTGAATTAAATTAAAATGAACATGTACACTGTACTTGTACATGTAAAATGTAATACATGTAGTAAAACAACAACAAACAAGTACAGAATCATCATGTCCATGTGCATTACATACAATATACAGTAAAACCTGGAAAAGTGACCACCTTTGAATGGTGACCACTTTTTAGTGTATCGTTTTTTCTAGTGTATATTTCCTTCCTAAAAATTCTCTGTACAGTGACCAGATAACGGATGAATCACGTTACATCTTGCTTTAGCCCTTAGACATGATCATTCTGTACTTTATTGGTTTTGTGGTTTTTTACTACGTGTATTACAGTCTACACGCATAAGTGCAGTGTACACGTTCATTATTTTAATTAAATTCAGGCATTCTTTGCATAGTGACCAACATAGCGTTAATTTTTGGTGGTCACTCTTAACAGGTTTTACTGTATTTATTGCCTTATTACACATTTGCTTTTTTTTACAGAAAAAATTATCAAGTTTTCCTCGTTTTAAATGCTTTTTGTTATTTACGATCATGTTTTCAGTGATTTTTTTCGATCCGAATAATACGATTGGCTGAATTATCCGAGAACCACTGGGGTTAAAATAATATGTAAGGTGACTCATCCGTTATCTGGTCACTTTTTAAGGTACATTGGCAATGTAAAAATTGCAAAAATGACAACACACACACATGGTCACTGTACACAATAGACAGGTGGTCACTATACGGAGAATTTTTATGAAGGAAATGTACGCTAGAAAAAACAAAACACTAGAAAGTGGTCAACATAAACAGGTGGTCACTTTTCCACGTTTTACTGTAACTAAAACACAGGTCGAGGAACGTCATACATTGTTCGTAGTTCGGAGTTCGTATGCTTTTAATTCGTTAATACGAACTTTTTTTTTCTCTTACCATTTTAGCTCCAAACTCCGTTCGGCAACTTGACCACGGATCCCAAATTCACCCACGTGACGGGCGAGACCATGTCCCTGACGTGCCGCAGCGGCAACGAGCGAGTGTCGCGTCCGGTCACCGAGAAGTCCACTCCGATCCTTATCCAGATCCCGATCCAGAGAGGTCCTCTTCCCATTCCTCAACAGCAACAACAACAACAACCTTCCGCACCCAGAGTCCAACATCCGCAACTGCTTCCGGTGCCGCAGCACCTCCAGCAGCAACAGCAGCCGCAAGCCGCTCCCTCCCATCAGTTGAACCTTCAAGGTCCACCACTTCTGGGACCCCTTCTCCCCCCCTCTCTGTTCCAGGCTCCTCCCCCTCTTCCTCCTCAGTCCGAACAAGCTCCTCCCCGCATGCTCAACAACCCCTTCCAGCAGCTACGTTTACCCTTCGCCAACTTCCCCCAGTTCCCTCAGATCCCCCTAAGGGAAGTCATCCCCCACCTCTTGGAGGTGCACAAGCAGATCCAGCAGCAGAGACAACAGGAAGAGGAACAACAGCAACAACAACAGCAGCAGCGCCGCAACAAGGCTCAGCAACGACAACAGGAAAGCGAAGAGTCCAATGAGGAACAACAACAACCACAGCAGCAGCAGCAACAAGAACAACAGCAAGGTGAAAGGTCGAGGGGTAGAGCCATTCCGATGCACGACATGCCCCTCAACCGAATCATTCCGGGGCCACTTCATCCCTTCATGCAACAACCACACCCCAACATGCCGCCTCCTCAGCACCTTAGAGGACCGGAACCCATGATGATGCACCACGAAAAACACATGGAGCAGCAACAGCAACAACAACGTCACATGCAGCAGCAGCAGGAACAACATCAACAGAACCAGCAGCAGCAACGCCATCAGCAACAGGAGCAGCAGCAACGGAGACATCAGCAATCGCAGGAGGAGGAACAACAGCCACAACATCACGAGAACCAGCACCACGGAGGACCGCCGGAACTCCACCATCTGGAGGGAGCGCCGTCCTTCCACAACGACATGCCGCACATCGTTCCGTCGGAAATGATGGAGAGGGCCGGGCCGTTACCCTTCATCATCGGAAGTCACAGTAAGTTACGTCTCGTTTCCTGAAGACTTCGGAATTCAGGAGACATTTCTCATGACATTGCACCTACCATTTTTTTTTCCAAAAAAAAAAAAAAAAAAAAAAAAAGGCAATGACCATGTTTTTTGTGGTTTTTAATAGGATAGTTGCGCAGCATTCTTAAACAGTGCTGTATCCCCGCGCCTCTTCTTCATGACACTTCTCAGGACATTGCACTGACCATGTTTTTTGTGGTTTTTAATAAGATAGTTCCTTAAAGTTCTTAGACAGTGTTATATCCCCCAAGCCTCTTCTTCATGATACTTCTCAGGACATTGCATTGACCATGTTTTGTTAACGAAAAGATGACACTGATCCAGGTTTTGTCATGGTTTTTATTTAGTAATTAAAGTTGCTTAAAGTTCCTAGACAGTGCTCTCTATCCCCACACCTCTTCTTGTCTTCAGCCTGATTCGAAGACACTTTTCAGGACATTACACCGATCAAGATTCCCCAGAAAATATGGCACTAGACAGTGTTCTATCCTCAAAACTTTTCTCGTCTTTTCTTCGCCCTTTCTTCGTGACACTTCTCAGGACCATTTCAGGGTGGCCACAAAATTTTACCTGACTAAAATCCAAAATTCCCTGAACAAAACTTACTCGTTAATGCGTATCAATTTTTTTGTCATAATGAAAATTAAAATAACAATTGCAATGAGAAGCTTGGCAAAACACTAGATTTTGTTCCGAGTCTAGCTGAAGAGGATTGGGGATGGAGCTGCTAGCACACTGAGTGCACAAATAGCATTTTGCTTTTATTTGGTAAAACTTCCCTGACATTTCTATGACTTCCATGACCACTTTTTTTTCTCCTGCTCTAGACATGCAGCCCAGATCCTCGGCTCGCCCCAGGATGAAGCGCATGGCCGGCGAATGCTCCTGCGTGTGCAAGTAAGCGCAATTCGGCGGTGCAACCGGAGGCGCCATCTGGCGGAACCTGCGCGGCAACCATGTTCATACAAAGCGACACGTGGACGCGGTCAGCAAAAGGGACGTCGAGAGTCCAAGACTCGAATAAGAAAAGGATTGTTTTTTAAAAGCAAAAAGTTAGTCAACATCCTCGGCGCCGCTCCACATGTGATAGACAGTGATTTTATTTTCATATTTACGAAATAAACAAAAAAATACGCGTACTTCTTCCCCCGTAATGTAGTGTTAAAACTGCCGTTAAAACTCATTGAAAAAACATTAAAATTCAGTTAAATATCCCACCAAATAAACGTCCCTAGACCTAACTGAAATTTCACTCGATGCATCCCGTGTTTTTTTTTTAAAACTTCCCGACAATTTTTCCGTTCAAGATATCGTAAAACTATATACTATCTCCATATTTTCCTACCCGTCATTTTAGATTTTTAGTGAGTAGAAACTTTAGAAAAAAGCTTTAGATGCGTGTTTTTTCTACTTTTTTTTTTCTATTCAAAGTCTCATTTTACCCTGCATAGTTTTTTTAAAAAAAAGTTAGCTGGTGACGAATTATTTCCTATACACGTACTTACAGTAGTGTTTTCTATCTTCCCGAGAATTGTAAATTTGTGCTGCTCCTGCTTCTTCTTTTTACATTTTTTGTATTTCTCTCGCCAGTTTAAAAAGATCTCTCACGAAATTATGCAATTATTTGTGAATAAAAAGTCTACAAAATCGAAATAAACGGCGTTTTTTACTGTCGTCCGACAAATATTTCAGAATCTGCTGACTCAATTTGCTGCTATGCTCTGTTCTAGGAGGATGAGGATGCATCAAAATGGATGATTTGATTGACTCGGATAATATAAAATCTCCGAATTACACGGTGAGACTCGGTTTTAACCACAAAAGAGGAAAAGCTGTTTAAACCGACGTGAATAAGGGTGCATGAAAACACATAGAATGCTTACTTTCGACGTGCTTCTTTCAGCTTCTTTCCTGCTTAATTTCAGCTTTGGGGGGCACACTGAACGCTGATTTCAGCGTAATGGTCAGTGTGCTTGTCCACTGCACTTTTTTTGTCAATGGTTCCCAGAATGGAAAAACAATAGAATTATAAAAGTAGTCAAAAACAAGTGCTCTCTAGCATGCAAATCGTGCATGGGTACACTTTTGACCGAAGTGTCTTACAAATCTGCTTTCGGATTTCCAAAAAAAGAAAGAATATTACAAACATTCTCGAAAGCCTATAAGCGCTTCTAGTAAGCTCAGCTTGGCTCAGCTTAGCTTTCTTTGCGCGCGCCCTCATTCTCATCCCGCTCGGTGGTGCTAGTGTACGCCGAGTGGTAAGCGCCCGCAATAAGCATTCTGTGTGTTCTTACCCTGAGACTTGTTTTAACCATCAAGAATACATTCACGTTGAGGCTTATTCCAGTCGCTTGCCAAGCAGTGTCGCTTCAATTCAATTCAACTCAGTACCCTACAGTCAGCAACTAAATGCCATATGGTAGGGGGGTCAAGCCCATTTTTA
>JAQGBX010003278.1:0-17749 GCA_034698745.1 Megaphyllum sjaelandicum
TAAAATTATAAAAGGGCACCTGGACGTAAACTGCCACGAGTTCTTCGATCTCTGGCCAGGGGTTACTCAGGGCCATGAACTGGCCCTGAAAAATGTAAAGTTATGCATCTTAGTTCGCCCTAGATTCCAAACTAGGGCGAACCAATGTGGTGTAAAGTTTCCTTAAGTTGGGTGGGTCGAGTTTGGGAAGGTTTCTTGCAAGGAACGACACAGCGCTTTCCCAATGAAGCAGCGGTGTTACACTGGGCAGAGACACCCAGACTGCAACTCACTGTCACACCCAGGTCCCTCTCCTCTGTGACCACCTGCATAGGGTTACCCTCAATGATTAGTTGAAATTCTTGTTGCTTCTTATAAGATGCATAACTTTACATTTTTCACTGTTGAGTTCCATAAGCCATTGAGCACTCCAAGCGCTGAGCTGGTCTGCATCCCTGTGCATAAAATTTCTATCGCCGTCATTAAGCACTTCGCGATGCATTTTGAGATCAGCAAATTAAAGGACACTTTAATTCTTCTTTATATATATATATAGATTTTGACATTGTCATTGATCAGGGAATTTTTTTTTTAAAACCTGGAAAAGTCAGGGAAGTTGAAAATGAAATTTCTGGAGGAACCCGGTCTACACTTGTATTTTTTGACAAATAATTTAGTTGTATATACAGTTCAGGCATCGCAGTTTTCTTTTGTGGAAGCACTGTGTATCTACAACTTGGAATAACATTATTCTGGTCAGTTTTTTTTTAAAAACGTAGTTTTATAAATCGTCAATTAGTTAATCCTTCAACTTTAAAAGTAATGCAATCTATGTGATCAGTGTGATGTTTTCCATAACGTGCACTGTTTTTTGTATAAGGGCCTCATTGGTTCAACAGATTAAAATGTGATTACGTATTATCAAAAAAATTAAATTTGTAATACCATTGTAGAAAACAATCAAAGTTTGTGTTTTTTACTTTAAAAGATTAGTTTTAAAACTGTTAAAACTACCAGTTTTTGGCTAAATGAAATAAATTTACTGAATGAAAAAGGCATATTGCATCTTTAATATGGTAAGAGATGCGGTGATAGTTCTTTCAGATATCTCCAAAAACTGACCACGGGCTATCCGGAAACCATATTCTCTGTGACCTTGAATGCCACGTTCAAGGTCATCCATTTTTCAATTCCAAGTTTTTTGCAGATATCTCAGAAACCGCTGCAGATATGATGATAGTGTAAATTAGAAAGTTGTAGGGCGATGAATAATTATTGTAATAACGTTACTTTCATATTTTTCAAAACAAACCAAAGCGAGACGAAATTTTTTTCTCCGCGAGTGATCATGCAATGTGCAGGCTGAATCTGCATGACACCATAGCTTTGTCGAACGAGAAAATTGTAAACAATTAATAGATCACACTTATTAGAATCATGTAACATTATATTGTCATAACAAAATTATTTGTTGGGTTCTACAGTATGTGTGTTGTCAGTGTCAGTGTTAGTGTAGCTGGTCTAAAGTAGTATTTTTTTGCAGTTTACATTCGCGGAGAAAAAAAATTCCATCTCGCTTTGATTTGTTTTGAAAGATAAGAAACCAACGTTATTATACACCAATTATTCATCGCCCAACAACTTTCTAATTTACACTTGGATTCTATCTGCAGCGGTTTCTGAGATATCTGAAAAAAACTCGGAATTGGAAAATGGATGACCTTAAACAGGCATTCAAGATCACAGGGAATATAGTTTCCGGATAGTCTGTGGCCGACTTTATCCCCGTATTTCTTACCATATGTTAAAGAATTTTTTTTTCTTCGTTGGATGCTGATTTTACAGACCACACTGTATATTATTAAGATAGTGGATTCAGTGGAATAGTTTCCTATTGTATGATTTTTCAATGCTTTTTTAATCGTGCGATTTTGACTGTTGTCACCTGTAATATAAAACCACTTTATTTCTAGAGAACTAACAGTTAAACTATTGATTATAATTAACGATGTACCTGTATTGCTGCTTATTTATTCATGATATATGGTACTCTAATTTGTATTCCAAATTTTATTCAAGATAACTGTCCCTTTTGTTACTTTTTGCGTTGAAATCAAAACAAGTTTTCTAATTGAAAAATAGTTCTCAATGATCAGTCACATTTACTTGTATATTTAAATTGTTAAATTTTATATGATTTATTCAATTTGGAGATGTTTATTTTGACAATTATCAGGTCGATGTTCATCCATGGGTTTACAGTAGACGAACATGGTAAAAAAATGTCGAAATCTTTGGGCAACGTCATTGATCCAAAGGTAATCACAGATGGTGGAAAAGATTTTAAGAAGGATCCACCATTTGGAGTAGATACCATGCGATGGTGGGTGGCCTGTCATGCAACAGGATCTGACAACATTCCTGTAATTCCAAGAGTTTTAAAGATGTCTGCTGATAACGTCCAAAAGGTTTGTGTGAAATTTGCTTCTGGTAGGCTTACTTTTAAATTTTATACTCTTTACCGATAATTTCTAATCGGTCTTCTTTTGTTTGCCAGATAAGAAACACTCTTAGGTTTTTACTGGGAATTCTATTTAAATTTGATCCTAATCTACATACAGTTCCAATTGAAAATTTACCACCTTTGGATCGTTATATGCTCGGTTTATTATTAAAGTTTAATAAGCAGGTGAGATAGTGTGGTGTACCATATTTCATCATTTCTATTAATTCTAAGATGTCATTGATAGTAAGAGGCATTTTTATTTTTTATTTTAAGCATGTAGCAATTTGCTCGATTTCTAAAATGCACTAGAAGCATGCATTTGTGGGGGAGTACATTCTGGACTTAAGAAATAGTCGTTTATCAATCACTTATTTGCATCTTTAATTTCATGACAGATGATTGATGCATATGATACCTTGAATTTTCATCATGTTGTGAAAACTCTCCTGGATTTTATTTCTAATGATGTTTCTGGATTTTATTGCCACATTATTAAAGATAGGTTTGTTGCCTCTTTGTTTATGTATTTGTTAATTATTATCCTGTTGCTAAATTTTTGACGGAGATATGCTGATTTGGTAATGATCCATGAATACAGCTGAAGGAAAATTTTGAAATGGAGCTTTATCAAGCGCTCTAAAGAATTTCAACTTGAAATATAATGTACTAATAATTTTCTCTATATTATATAGGCTCTATTGTGATAAAAGGCTTGACTATAGAAGACTTTCCAGCCTAACTGTTGCAAATGAGATCTTCGAAGTTCTGGTTTATGCTATAGCCCCGATTCTTCCTTTCCTGTCTGAAGAAGTTTGTCTGCACCATCCAGTATATTCTAAACGTAACTATTCTACAGTGTTAACGTAAGAACCAGTCGAAAGCTTATTGCTGACGCTTACCACTCGACTTACAACTACAAGGTGAGGCATATGGGTATGAGCGCGGTGAACTTGATTCCAGCCACTTGGGACTCGGCGAACACTAGTGCCAATTCAATTCTTTACCCTGCAGTCAGTACATATAGTACCGTTTGGCAGGGGGGATCATTATACAAATTAATTCAGACAAAGCAGTCTGGTCATGATGGAACCCAGCATAAAAATTTACTTAATTTTCCTGTAGTTACCAGGAATTTTAAGATGAGGATGGGATGGTAAGACAGTCATGGCAGATTTAATATAGGACTATCTCAGCATTCGCCTGGAGGAATTGTGGGAAACCATGAAAAACCACAATCGAGAATAGCCGATCCGGGAATCGAAACCATCCTTAGACAAGGATGCTAACCTCTAAGCCTCCTTGTTCGATACAAGCAGCGGGTTAGCAATGTTGCATGCGTTTTAAATGGGGGCGCACGTGGTGACAGCTTAGCCGAGCCAGGCTGAATGCTGAATCGTAAGGCAGGCGTGTAAGACACAGAGTGGCACACAGATCACTGTTAGTCAAAAGTGTAGCCATTGATTGAATTACGCCTATGTGGGCCTACTGTAAAAACGTGTGCTGCACTCATCATGAGATGCTAATGCTCATGTGCAACTACAGTGCAAGATTTTACACAGCAGGTTTCACCCTGTACAATGCATGCAGTGGCGCCATGCTTGTGCGTGCCTAAGCTGGAAAAAAAGGAAGCAGGTGGCAAGCGACTGGAAAAGAAGTTCACCGTGCTTGTACCCTAAGTATGTAAAGTCTTGTTGGGCCTACTGCCTGCAATAGTGCCAGTTTTTAGGCCTAAATGACGCTAATGCGTCATCAAAAGTCGCCAGCTGACTTCTTCGTAAGCAGACGGATACAGAATTCGAATGTTACCAAATACAGTATTACCATTCGATTCCATCTCATCACGTTTAGTCCATAAATTATATAGTAGTCTATTTTTTGTTTTTTGTTTGATCCGAAAACAGACTTATGCGTCACCTTGTAGTTGTGTGCAGAGTGGTAAGCGTCAGTAATAAGCATTCGATGTGTTCTTACTCATAAGCAGCAGCTATGATTGCATGAACTATTAAAATACAATGTTTAGAATAAAGTAAAAAAATGGAAAGGATGAAATCCATGTGGAAGATCATGTCCATATATTTCAAATTGAAATGAAATAAGATTAAAATAATTCTGACATAAAATATGTTAGCACAGGGTGTGGTTGGACAGAACAAAGCGGAGAACTGGTACGGAGTGAAAAAGGCATTTATTCACTGAGTTGCATTGCAGAAACAAAAGGTAGACCACTCATAGTGGGAGCGAAAGGCGAAGCGAAGTGATTTGGACCACACAGGTCCCAGGTATATATACCCAATATTGGCATGAACAGAATGTTCCAGAATGCCAGTCTGTTGCCCAGAATACAGGGAGGGAATGTTAAATGGTAACACAAAGAATGTTAATTGCTAACCCAAGGTTAGCAATGACCTTGAAGAGGAGCGCATTCCCTAACAAAATAATTCTGACATAATTCTATAATAAGGGCAGTTTCATGTCTATTTAAGTGGCATTGTATGCATTTTTTTATTTTTAAGTCATGCAAGACAAGTCCTGGTATAGCTAATATTCAATTGTTTAATTTGTCTAGATTAAGTGATTTAAATTAGTACTTCTTGATATCAAACCCTAGGTACGCTATCATTAAGGGTTCATGCATTGGTCCGCATGATGCTGAAAGTGTATGCAATTTGGGCAGACATAGGGAAATGAATACTTAGTATATTATATAATGTAAATATACAAATTACTATGGCAGGGTACCCCCAGACCTGGAAAAGTCAGGGAAATAAGAATGGCTTATTTGGAAAAAGTCAGGAAAATTCAACGTAGTCATGTTGTCATGATCGAAAATTAATGCTTCTACATTAATTCAATTCAACTCAGTACCCTACAGTCAGCAACTAAATGCCATATGGTAGGGGGGTAGCTTCAACTTCAGTACAATAACTTTGGAGCTTTCTCATATGCACACCATGTACTACATTGATGCACAGATTAATTTTAAAAAAGGAGTTTAACTTCAAGATTTTTCTAGTACCTTAAAGTGTGATTTGTTGCTATTATCAATATATATATATTAAAAAATATATTAAAACTTTCCAAGAATTCAAAATTGACTGCTAAAAGTTTATGCTTATGATCCTGTTGCCTGCAATTTTTAATTTTTGACAATTTTTTTAAATAAATGGGCCGATTGAAACGTTTGCACAGGGTTGCTACTGACCTGGAAAGTCAGGAAAAAGTTCTGATTTAAGTGATTTGTCATGGAAATTAAATCAAGGAAGTGCGACATTTTGGTAGTGGTGATATTTGTGTCTGAAAGGCGGCGAATTAAAGAGGGGAGCATCAAAACTACTTCCTCCATTTCATTGTAGTTCAATACATGCAACTGCTCAAGTAGCCCTAGATTTTTAAACATTTTTTTGATATTCCAGCAAGTGCAAATTTTGTTATCACTGACGTACCATTTCTGGGTCATGATAAAGATCCCATGATCCAAGGGCGGTTATAGGGCACAAAGGGATGAAATTGTTCTTGTCGGTAAAATTAATCAACTTGATGCTATTGGGTAGGAATTCGTTGCCACTTTTTCAGTAAGAAATTACACTTCAGACCACTAGCGTCACCCAGCGGGCAAACAACTGGTAATGCTAAGCCAATATCAATTATTTGCCTGCTGGGTGGCGCTAGTGGTCGGAAGTGTAATTTCTTACTGAAAAAGTGTTAACGAATTCCTACCCTTAGTTTTTAAAAAATTTAATGTTTTCCCGAATACAAATGTTCAAGTTCAAGATCTTGAATTCATGGAGATTTCAGGAAAAGAATAGCATCATTTTAATTAATTGTCCTTACTGACTTTTGAGGGTGCAGAGTGACGTCATTTTAAATATATTGTGGAATTATCCAGATCATGCTACATTTTTTCAAAATTTTTTACGTTTTTGCCAAGTACAAATTTGCAAAATTTCAACGTTTTTCCGAGGGTAATTTCGCAATATTTTCAACAGTTTCCGAGGACACATTTTCCACGTTTTTCTGAATACAAATTTTCCATGTTTTCCCCTAAGACAAATTCGCAAGAATTATATGGTTAAACCTGATTTCTCTAATTTGTAGCCTACACTTAAATTCCTTCATAGTTTTTTTTATATACTTGTTTTACAAGTGATAGAGAAAAATTATAAGAAACAGGTAGTAGAAGTGGAAATATTTATCCATAAAAATGGTACATTTTGATCAAGGAAAGTCAGAAAAATTAGATGTCTAATTTCGGTAACAACCCTATTCTATAAATGAAGCAACTAAATTGTTGTAAGGTGAAGTAACAAGAGTGGTGTAAAATTTTTTCAAGTGTATGCCAATTTCTTTATCAATCACTGTATAAGACGTAACCATGACACTGTCCGAGATATGTTTCTAAGCTATCATGATTACATCCATTGTCTTCTCTGGATTTTTGGATTTATACAATTCAGAAGTCTTCTCAACTACATCATCAACAAGATATTAGCTCATGAAGCTAATGATTAGTTAATTTGAAACTTAGTTATACAGGGTTATTCATCTCAATGACTGCACATGAATAACTCAATAAGCAATGCAGATACACCATGTTTGATTCTAATACTTTATGTTAAGGATGTTGGGGGCACACCAGTGGTGCACCTCACACTGACCTTGACTACACATTTCAAGGTCATCACAATGTAACTTGTAAACGATTGACTTTACAGTAATAGTTGGAATTTGAAAGTTGTAGAGGAGCATGATATCAGTCTAAAAACGTTGCATTTATTAACAGGACATGTGTGTGCGAATTTATTTTCACATATAAAATAGAAAACGTCGCCATCTTGGTTTTTCAGCGGACGGGGATTGAGTGTGTGTGGCATCCAATATGATTGGCCACTCATGGCACACCCCCCAGGAGCGTGAACTCTGTGGGGAATTCCAAGGCCATAAATCTTTTGTAATTTGCCCCGAGCCATAAAACTGTCAAACAAGTTTCCCGTCCGGCCGTCCCCCATCCGTGATGTATCCAGATCATATAGCGCCATCTTTCGGAGACAAATGACAGCTAAATCTAACTCCTAATCGCAAAAAAGGAGTTAGAAAATCAAACAACAATTTTTACCCGGGAAAGGCCGGGTTTTACCGCTAGTCTGTTTATGAAAACTGTGAACCTGAAAGTGCTTTGACATTTCAATTCATTGATTTAGGTTGGACCTTAAGTTTACGCATGTTTTCAACTTACTATACAGCTACAGTATATATGAATGTTGATAGACTGGCTCCACCAACCAATTTAACTGCCTTAAATGGACTTGTACGAAGAGCATACAGGTATATTAATAACTGCATAGGTTGATGCAACCGGACATCACATAAAATGTAAATGTCATCTCATTATTATTTAAATGTAGGGGCGAAACTGACTGACCTTGTACGGGAAACCTTTCTTGCATGACACTTCAGAATTGGAAAGGCTTTTTTAAGCTCAAAATATCGAAGTCATCACTTCGTTTGTAATACTTGCGTTTACTGTATATCAGTTTTTTTATTTTTGCATACGGTATTGTAAACGTGGTAAACTTCTCGTATTTTGATACGTCTTTTGGTTGATCTAAACAATTTCTATTCATGCAGGTATAATGCAATACATGTATACAGATGCATGAACGTATAGGCCTACAGTAGTTTATGGAAATGACTTGATTTGTTGAAGTGTTCCAGATTTATGTTTTACACATGGGCCGCAGAACAATTATGTATTCGCGATATTACAGTATTTAGTTTTTAAACAGGGCGCTGTAACGCATTATTATATGATACCAGTATATACCAACATAAATAAAGAAACGGTGCATGATTACTTGCTCAACAATAATCCTTGAAACAATATCTGCGAGTATATTATAAGTTCTTGGAATTTCCGTACCCCTTATTTGTGGATGTTTTCGTTGAAATTTCGATGTTTTATCGCACATACATCAAGTTCGAAGCGTTGCACATGTCTATCTTATCAAGTTGGAATGAATGCCTTTAACACAAAGATATTATTTCACTGATTTACAGTGAAATAATATTTGGGACGAAAATGACAAGAATACTAAGTAGGCTCTAGTGGCATTCACCTTGTTAATACGCTTGCAAATTGAACCGTGGAATAAAGTTGTGGTTTAAGCCATATTATGCTTCAAGCACAGCGAAAATTGCTTATCTTAAACATGAAAATGCAATTTTAGTAACACTAACTCTTACTGCGGAACATGATTGGATGTTTTTACAATACAGTATATACAAAATGCCTTGAAATGGACAATGTATTAGAAAAACAAATATATACTTTTGACGTTTTGAAACGTTGTTTCCTTTGGGTGTGGTCAATGATTTAAATTATTGTACATTTTATCGAGAAGCTCAATTAGTGCAATTAAGAAACCAATACTTTCCTTCGTTTCATCTAAACAAACAACCGGCTAACTGTTAATTAAGTAGATTATAACCATTATGTACATATTAAAAGAATGGTCTATAGAATGTGCACTATCTACAGTATGGATATGCATTTCCAAGCATGTGTTGTCTTGTCTAAATGACTAAACATGCAGTGTGTCTTCTAACCTTCAATAATGTTGCTAATGACGAAGTCTTCACTAGCCATTACTTGTTTTTGGCAGTTCAAAGAGATAAACTATACGATTATTGAACGGAGTTATCAGCTCTCTTTTATATCGACATATGGAAGTTAACCAAAGGAAGATTAACTGATTCTTTGAACCTGATGAAAACAGGACATTTACCGTCTTCCTCTTGAATGTTGGCAAGGTTCTTCAGGGCAATACCAACATAAGAAGATATAAAACTAAGAACGAAGCTTAATCAAAAATGTTATCTCATCTTGCCAAATGGTAGGCTATGTTGAAAGAAAACGAAAACAGTCCCATGGAGATTAAAAATAATACGGCTGACAGAAAACGTTATTTTGACAATTTTCTTCTTGTTTCTGATATATGACATTGTTCTGGAGAAAACGAGAACGTTGCACTTTTATACATGTATATCTGTTTATGGATTGCATTTTTGCAATCAAACCTTTTATGTCATTTTACAAAGTTTTGGACAGTATCGGTACCAGTTTCTTGGAAGACATTACCCACCATCGTTGATATTAAACTACCGGTATATTGAACAACCTGCAACGTGTGAGTTTATCTAAACTAATCAAGCCTCGATGAGAAAAAATGCCCAAAATGCCATGCTTCCTGTCACTCAGTAATCCTTTCAAGCTCTAAAGTCTAAAGAGTCCACTTGATGGATGTATCTCATCAGCGAAGGCACAAAATTGCAAGCAGTATCATTTGTCCACGAGCTTTTATTGTGACTCCACTTAAGAGTTGAGACTTCAAGTAATTTCGTATAATGGCCAAAGTTCCCCGTAGATGAAGCATGTATACAATATTTTGAGCAAACTTCTAATGAAGAAACCACTTTAGTTATTCTGAAGAACTTCGTTCACATTTCCTTTAGCGGCCGTCGCAATGTGAAATTCTATTTTGGTCTTTATAATGGCCAGGAACGAACATCTTTGCAGACTGTACCAATATTCACAATTCATATCAACATGACTTTTAAATACTGCAACGAGTACTCGCTGCTCAGTGTTCGCGAGTGTATGCAAATGAGAACAAATCCGAAACAAAAGCAAGTGCTCAAGCTCCGGCTTTGACACATAATATAATATAGTTTGAGAAAGTGTTGGAGAAACTACAATGTATACTAATCGCCATATCATTATACTCGTTCGACGGAAACTACAGATTTTTTTTAATTGTTAAATAATTGCATCAGCCATCGGAGGCGTGTTCGCGAGGCACACCCAATGGCACAACGCCGATGCTTATCGAAACTTCAAATCTCAAAAATCTCGAGATAATGCAACAATGATTTACAACGATCCAGCCATTAAATTTCCCTTCACGTTCCGGATTAATATTTGTAGTTTTGCCAAAGTCATTTTTTTTGCAACTTCCTCGACAGTGTCATAAAAGCCACGCCATCCGAATTGGATGGAGCGACGTAAACAAAACACATCTTTCATCAACTGACCATCATAAAATGGTGTTAAAAAAAAAGTCGGGAACTCACCGTCCAGCTGATTAGCAGTCCAGAATTTCACGAGGCAATCCCGAGATTCTTTCTGCGTTTCCTCCTCCATCCAGGACGTTGAGTTCGACGCTAGCAAGTTGCCGCTAATCTTCTGCTCTTTCAGCGTCGCATCGGCAACTCCATCGCGTTCCCAGCGCACACCTGCCCGTTTCCTGCGACGGTCGGAGCGACGATGGGGGATCCGTTCCTCCGCACCAACTTTTTGTTAGCCGGGTTCGATCTCGCCATCCGCGCCGGATGATCCGGACGGGGGCTGGAACTCGGGGCTCGAACCCGCCAATGAGCCCGAGGATTTCGGGTTCCTAACCCGCTTTCCGAAGGAGGCGCGGACTTTCGACGCGACAACTCGGCCACTTCGACGACGTTTCCACAATCCGCTCGCCACAAGGTCGTGCCTGGGTGGCGCTGTCACGTGGCTCTTGCTGCGCCGGCCCTACGTAGGTGCCTGTGCAAGACAGTAACCGAAACGTTGCCCAATTGGGGAGAGTGACGCGGCTCTGGCAACCCTTGCGTGCGCGAAGGCTGCTTCAGCTCTGGCAACAAACTCTCGTTGCGGTTGCGCCTTTTGGTTGCCCATTTCGACGCATGCATCGAACGTGCGTCCAAGGAGAAGCCTCTTGACGCCCGCCGCGAGGTGGCTGTTCGAGCACGATCGAAGACTCGTGTTTTCATTAGAGATGCGCGAGTGAGTCGCACCAAGGGGCACTTCGGTGCTGCGTACCTCCGAGAGACTCCAAAAATGTAATTAATCCCGGTTGGGGGATTCGAGCTTTGGATGATCTAGGTTAGAGGCGCCAAATCATTTACATCGAATAGGTCTTCTTGTTTTGTTGTTGTTGTTTATAATCGGTGACCTATTTGAAATCGTTGGAGTGATTTGAGGGAGGAAACAGTTGACCGGAATTTCCGCCCCCGAACCCCGCTGCCGATGACCCGACTCAGCCTCCTGAACACTCAAACTTGTTACTTGAGCACGCCCTAATGGGAAAAACTCGTGCCCGACAAACGATCAATGAATGGTTGAAAAGTTTGTGGATAAATGGTGCATTGGTTTGGGGCAACGTTTGATTGAAACTGGAACAGTAAAAAGCCAGCTTTCTTCGATCAGTTGGGGGCTCGTAGGGATGGTTCTGGTCAGATTGTCGATGTGCCCTGTGGCCAGCTGGTGAGCAATCAGACGAATGATTGCAAATTTTTTTTTTTTTTTTGGCATTTCATTTCTCTATCGATTTTCAAGATTTGTTTCCTTACAATAAAGTGTTAAATGTGCATTATGCCATAGTAAGTCAGGTATACATACATGTATATTGATATTGTTTGAGGTGATAGCCAAAACAATTGGTCTTAGATTTCTTAGATTCAGGCTTGCCATGCATGACAACGACGAAGTTGTTAAAGGTTGTTGACACATTTTCTGAATCGAAACTATATAAGAAATAATCCTTATCCCAGTATTAGAATCATTATATATATTCTCCTCTTATATTTCATTTTAACAAGCATCATTGTCAGGCTTGCAAATGCACGGTATAGGGATCGATTTTCACTGAACAAGACGTTGATCTACTAAAGAGGTGATCTGAGAGATGGTGCAGATGGGTGCATGTACTTTCACTCCAAGAAGTTTCGTCGCTCTTTTGTGGACACCCCGCAAAATGCACCTCTCTGGTGCATGTTACTCGTCTTGAGCTTGCTGTTGCCACTATCGACATCATGGATGACCCCTCCTCGAATTTGGCCTCTATTGATTTTTGCTGATGGATTTGAAGAGTGGCTTGTTGTGGCTTTTGGGTTGACTGATTTTTGCATTAACAGGATCAGTTTCACCGCCATAAATGCGGTGCTTTGAAACTCGTTAATTTTTCGCAATGCGAAGCTAATTTTCCACCTTGAAACCGTGATTCCACTCCAACACGCCAACGTGGTGTCACCTGTTTTCCGTCATCGTTCTGACTTTGGCCTATATTTCCGAGTAGTACGAATGTCTGCAATTAAACGTCTAATAATCTGAACGATTAGCTCACTCAACAGCGATCATGAATGTGCCATTAATCAATATTAAAGGCTGCATTCGAGTCTACGAACGTATTCATCGAATAATGTTTCCTTTGTGTTGCCTTAATGAATTTATGATCTCGGCATAAACATGATGCGTCAGTTGATGCATCTCTCCTGAATGATAGTGAATAAAGACTGTATAAAGAAGTGGAGTTCAGTGCTTCAGACTCGAGCTCTGTTTTTACAAAGTTATATCTTTTGACCCATATAAATGTAGTTCTTTAAGCCATTGCCATCAACTATTTGATGAAGAAGTATGGTGCTCCTTTGACACTGCTCTTTCGGATCCCTTCGTTCGTACTGAGTATAGATTTGACAAGTAGGCTTCCGGCTGGAAGATTTTGGACAATGCTTTCATTCTACTTCCTTTTATCGTTACGTGTCGACTAGGCAAATGAAGTACATTTCAGCGTGAGACAAAAGGGTGTTTCTGTCCCATTTATCATCAATGGCTATTTATTTAACTTTGATTGGGGAACGATAACATTAATTAATATTCATTTTGAGATCGATGATAAAATAACGCTTTAAACTTCATAAAACTTCTGAGATTTTAAACAAACGGCCTAACATTAAGCTTTAAAATAAAACACGTACGTCGCATTAAGAAACATTAAGCAGTATAAAGTAATGATATGGATTAGTAATGTATCATAAGTGCACTTTTAGTCATGCGAAGCATTTGTTAATGTAGTTGAACCTCGTTAAGACGAATGTCAAGGGACGTCAAAAGTTGTTTGTTTAAATCGCACTTGGTATTATCCGATGTCGCACAAAATCATGATTTCAACAATAAGAACTAAAGTTTCATCGAAGTTTAGGTGAAATTCTACATCACGTACAGTATAATGTATATTTAATGAATGGGGAGGTGATGCAACTTTGATCTGGGAATTCCCCGTTATAACTTACTTTTTTCTTCATATTGTTTAAAGTTCGTCACGTTGCGCGGATGCTGAACATTTGTAATATCCGAATTCGGAATTCATGCTGAACAAACCATGAATTGCTCTATGCCCTATAGGACGAGGAGTGGAAATGAGTTTGTACTATCAGAATTTCGTATTATGTGACTTTTAATTCCTAATGATGTTTCACTGTACGAGGTGAAATTTTGCTTCCTGTCGATCACATACTGGTACTGGTCGAAAACCTTTTTATCGAACGTTTTTACGGACATATCTTAATCCATGCACCTATCACATCTATTTTATGGTTGGTTCTTCGAGTGTTTTAGTGCAGTCTATATTCGCAGTATCGCGAGTGGTGCCGGTTTAGCTTCATTGATTCCAATCGCGTGTCGTGTGCCAACTGCCAACCGCATTGATAAAATTGTGCCTAGTCGTTTAGATTTTTTATTGCCAGAAATATTTCTAAACGAAAAGGGAAATAAAAACATTGAGGGGAAATATATAATGCATTCCTTTACGGCTTACGGGCTTATGTGCATCTGCATGAATAAGCTCGGTCGCAATTTTATGACCGTAATTCAAAAACAGTGGACTGAAAATTATTCCTCAACTCTTTACAGGAGGCGAGCTACTACAATTGTTTTTTCTGCCCAAAGCTACGCAGATCATTTTGAATTTTTTAAGTAAATGTATATTTTGGAAGAATTTCTTCTGGGCAAATGCATGAACTTTCGAATAGCCACTAATTGAATACCGGCATTTTAAAGGAACCTGGAACATTTCCATGTTCATGCAGTTTCACAACTGCAACTACAAAGCTTCGTATCATGTAAATATATTACAGTCGAAGGGATGACAACATTATTCGTTTAAACCGTATTTCGTATTATCAGAAGTCGGACGTGTACTGGGAATTGGTTTGTACTGTTAGGAATAGGTATTAAGCAAGTTCGCCTTAATGAGGTTATACTGTATGCATGAAATACTAGTAAAATTAATCGTTTTTTATTGACAAGTAGACCTATAACATCATCAACTTCTTACTTACGATTACAATATACCGGTATGTTCACAATGAAACTTCGTTAAGACAAAATCCAATAGTCGTCGACACTTGTTTGTTTAAACAGTAGATCGTGTTATCAGAAATCAGACAAAACATGACTTCAACAATAAGAACTAAACACGTGTACCCTAATCCCTCGAGTATTGTCCGCGGACTATACAGTAGAACTCCAATTATCCGAACTCCGACTATCCGAATCGCTTTCAGAAATTCGCATTGGCTGCCCGAAAACGGATCAAGACAGTCAAACAGCTTACTTTGACCGAGGTATGTTCAGCAAACAACGACTTTTATTTACAATGTACATCACATGTAAAACATGTAAAAGTGTTGATTTTTCATTTAATTAATTAAAAATGCTTACAGTACCGAGAACAAGCTCTTTTTCCTTAAAATATATAATATATGTGGGCCTACCCTTTTTTCAGAAAAAAATCCAATCATCCGAATTTTTGATTATCCGAATGGGGTCCGGTCCCAATTGATTCGGATAGTTGGAGTTCGACTGTATTCAGAAAAACCTAGAGAATTTTGAAAATTTGTACACGAAAAACGTGGAAATTTTTCTAATTTATAAATTAAAAAAACCTGAAAATTTTGCAAATTTCTAAAAAAAAATCATGGAGAATTTTGCCAATTTGTACTAGGAAAACTTGCAAACTTTTGCACATTTGTACTCCGAAAACGTGACAAGTTTTTCAAATTAACGCTCAGAAAATGTGGAAATTTTTTTGCAAATTTCTACTCGGAAAATTCAGCGAAATTCAAAACTTGGTGAATTCATTATTTCGTAAATCCAAAATTTTATAAATTCCAAACTAAGTAGGCTACATTTGTAAATGAAAAAAAATTCATAAATTCATAATTTGAAAAATATATTTGATGTTGTGCTAAAATTCCCTTATCTTGCAATCGTATACTCGCTGGCTAAAAACTCGTTAAAAAAAGTGAAAAATTTGTCAAAATTTCGTGTTCTATTTTAATCTACGTTGCGGAATCTTCAGTAAATGCTCTGCACGTAAGTGAAAACGCATTTCCAGTCTGGTTCATATCTTCAACGTCCAGCAGAGGGAAAAACGTTTTTTTCTCTAAAATTTTACAAATTTTAAATTAAAATTTTCTTGAAAAAACTTAAAACTTATAGATTTTTTTTACAAAAACTTATTTTTTTTTACAAAACTCCTTCGAGAAAAAAACTTCGGTATCGCGACGGATTTATCTGTAAGAACATCAGGATAACCGAGCACCGATCAAGGTGGCTTAGAGGTTAGGGGCTGTTCATAATTTACATGTACACATTTTTACCACTTTTCGACCCTCCCTCCCCTAGGTGGACAGTGTTAGACAATTATGCACCCCCCCTAGTATACATGTACAATGCATCACCCCCCCCCCTCCAAGCGTAAAATATTAATTACATGTTGATTTTGGGCGAAATATTGCTTTTATTAATTTTTAACAATAAAATGTTTGTTTTTAATGACAAACCTTTGTAGACCTCTACTAGGTCGTTCTTTTTTACTTATGTTAATTTAATGCCTGTTATTAACAGAACATGTATGTTCCATTGCTGCTGGGGCAATATGTCAACACCTAAAATTAACGTTCTTGAAAATAATAAAAATGTGAATTTTCTCCGAATGATTCAATGTCCGAGGAATAGGAAAACAACAAAAACTACTTTTTATATACATGTATTTGTTTTTCTAATTTCAGCTATGAAAATAACAAATTAATATAAAATTATTAAAGGTCCGAGATTATGAATCATTTTATTATTAAGAAACGGAGATTCAGGGAGTAATTTTTCAATTTTTTATTTTGGTTTCATATCTTGAATCTTGATAGAGGTATATTATTTCAAATATTTATTAATAATAATACGATTAATTATAAACTTATTCACTGATCACCGAGTCTTGCCACATGCGGTCAATGCAGTCATCTGACAGTTTATTATTATGATCATTTTTAGCGTACAATCAAATTTTAATTATTGCCATTTATATTTATGGAACTTCTCATATAATTCTTACCTATTTAAACGTTATTTCCAAGTCTCTGTTGTGATAATCTGATGTCCTATAATCGCACGTGTGCCTAATAATGCTAACTATATCTCACGTGTGGGGAGGCCTACGATGCTAATGGGCAGCTACCAGCTTACTTCACCTCCAGCTACCACACCTCCACCTAGTACACTCTCTGGTGTGTGACGTCACCCATCCACCCATCAGTGGCGGCAAAATTCAAAATTTAAACCTAATTTGTCTACCTAGATATTTGACATATACCCCCCCCCCCTAAGGTAGACAATGGTGTACAAAACCATACCCCCCTCCCAGCCCTAGCTGTCTATGTAAATTATGAACGGCCCCTTAGCATCCTCGTCTTGCATTCGGTAGACTCGGGTTCGATTCCCGCGTCGGCTATTTTCGATTGTGGTTTTCATGGTTTCCCACAATCCCTTTAGGCGAATGCTGAGATAGTTCCTATGTTAAATTAGCCATATGACTGTCTTCTTATCCCGTTGGGCTTCCTATTGGTTGTTGCTTCGCTTCATGTAGGGTTCTAGTTTGTTCCTCAAAGCCGTCCATTAGCCGGGGGAGGGGTTTCTCGTTTTGTACACCACTGTCCACCCAAGGGAGGAGGGGGGTATATTACAAATGTTTTTTTGTAATCTTTTTGCACTTTACTTTTTCTAATTAAATTTACTAATATCTGAAATTTAAAAGGTTCGCTTCATAAAAACAATCATTTCATGGTTACACATTAATAAATCAGGGTACCTCCAGATCTGGAAAACCTGGGAAAGTTAGGGAGAGCTCGGGGAAGAATGCTTATTTTGAAAAAGTCAGGGAACATCAACGTAGTCATGCTGTCAAAAATCGACCATTTTTAACCCCCCCTCCCCCCCATGTCACAAAGTGTCACGTTTGAGCAAACCCCCCCCATCATAATTATGTCACAAAGTCCGGCACGCCCCCCCCTTCCAAGTTTTTTTTTTTTTTTTTAACACATGCGGGTATATTTTATTGCGCTAATTTTCTCAAAATTTTACAGGGTTCCCCTAGAAATTTC
>JAQGBX010003279.1:0-17749 GCA_034698745.1 Megaphyllum sjaelandicum
GTGGGTGGGGGTGAAGACCAATGCGGACGTCCGCATCTGGTTTCAGTCAGTTCATGTACGGCAATCAAAATATTGCTCGCCAATTGTTAAATGTGATGACAATTCACTGCTAGGGTTCCCCCAAAAATTTCATTTTCAACTTCCCCGACTTAATTTCCAGGTTTTGAAAAAAATTTCCCTGACCTTTAATAATGTCAAAAATTGACATAGAAAAATTGTAAAAATTTAAAAAACATTTGTTAAAAAAAGTTTTGTAAAATTGTTCTCGAAAAATATAAAGAATTTTGCAAATTTCTCCTCCTCGGAAAACGTGGTAAATGTTGGAAATTTATCCGCGGTAAACGTGGAAAATTATGCAAATTTGCTATAGGAAAACGTGGAAAATTTTTCAAATTTGTTATAGGAGAATTTTGTAATTTTGTCTTCGGAAAACGTGGAAAATTTGGCAATTTTGTACTCGGTACAAGACTGTAACTTTGACACAAGGACAGCTGTAACCAATCGTAAGAAAATTCATAACAAGCATAAACATTTACAGGATGATCAACAATACCAAAATACAAACTATGCAGCATAAAATCATAGAAACAGAGGAAATTATCTAAACTGAGAAAATAATAGATAATGCTGTTAATGGTGAATGGATCGACATTTTAACTATACAAAACTTATCAGAATGGCTGACATCTGAATTGGAAATTTATCATGGGTGTATAAATACATTTTTCTAATTGTAAATAATAAAAATGATTTGATTACTGGATTTGTGTGATGTATTTTTATTTACCGAACAATTGTAAAAAATTTCTAAACTTTTTCGGACATCCCAAGGAAGGGAAGAGGGGGGTCATTGGTTGACCGGACACAGTGCGGACAGGGGGTAGGGGAGGGGGGAGGGTCCATTTTTGGGATAATTTTGTCCTTTTTGAATGGCCCCTTGAGTATTTCGGACATTGTTTGAAGTGGTCAGCTAGAGGGTTAATCGCTTTTAAAGTTCAAACTTATTCGTTTGCTGTTTCTCTCGTTTTTCATGTAAAAGTAAATGAATATTCTAAAACATAACGTTTAATTCAAGTCAGGGTTAATCCTCCAGGTTTCAAAAAAAAATTTCCCTGACCAATTACAACGTGAAAAATTGAAATTTTCTAAAATTTACATTGGAAAATGTATATATATATATATTGTTTAAATTTACAAACGACAATTTTGAAAATTAACAATTTTTTTTTAAATTTAAAAAAATTGAAAAAATTTAAAATTTGTTTTATATAAAAAAAAATTTAAAAAAATTTAAAAAAAAAATGGATTCGGAAAAATGTTGAAAATTTGTGCTCGGAAAAAGTGAGAAATTGTGCAATTTTGTCCTAGGAAAATGTAACAAATTTAAACTCGGAAAACCGAGAGAATTTTGAAAATTTGTAGATGGAAAATGTTAAAAAATTTTAACTTGAAAAACCGAGAGAATTTTCAAAATTTGTCCACGGAAAACGTGGACAATTTTGCTAATTTGTACTCGAAAAACGTGGACAATTTTGCTAATTTTGTGCTGGAATACTTTGCAAATCTCTACTCGAAATATGGGTTCTGAGCAAATCTCGTAGGAGTATTAATTTTGGATCGCCTTGACTGCGTGAAATTTCCCTGACTTTTCCAGGTTTTCCAGTTCTTCCTGCATGAGTCAGTATACGCGTAAAAGATCAACAATTCATAAGGCGAATTTTAAGAAATTTTAGCACGTACCATCAGGGCCAGGGAGAGGGAGGAGGAGCATTGCTCCCAGGCCCGGGGTAGATCAGGGGGCCCGGATGCCTTGGAAAACTTACAAAATGTTCCATATTTTTTGTGGACAAGTTTACAAATATATTCAACGTATTCAATAGCTAAATTTGTAAAATTTACAACCCTTTCTGAGTATAAATTTGTACAATTTTCAACCTTTGCAAAAATGTTTGAATGTTTGAACCTTTTCCAAGTAATAAGTTTTTCTAAAATGTTCAAAATAAGAGTTTCCAAAATATTCAACGTATTCAATAGCTATATTTGTAAAATTTACAACCCTTTCTGAGTATAAATTTGTACAATTTTCAACCTTTGCAAAAATGTTTAAATGTTTTCACCTTTTCCAAGTAGAAAGTTTTTTTTAAAATGTTTAAAATTTTTCGAAGACTAAGTTTATAACACTTTCCACATTTTTGTAGGAAAAATGTACACAATTTTTCACCCTTTTTTAGGACAAATTTACGAAACATTTAACATTTTCCAATGATAAATTTGTAAAGTTTTCGACCCTTAATATGTTTCACTTATCCGAATTACAAATTTTTAAAACGTCTTTTTTTTAAAGGTCAACCTTTTTCCAAGGACATGTACAAGTGCAGTGTACAAGTTGATTATTTTAATGTAATTTACGCATTCTTTGTATAGTGACCACCTGTGTATAGTGACTAACTCTAAACAGGTTTCACTGTATTTCTTCAAAAATACAGCACGTGGTTAGTCTTTAAGTATGTACAGTGAAACCTGGAAAAGTAACCTCCTTTGAATGGTGACCACCTGCTTATGTTGATAAGTTTTAGTGTATTGTTTTTTCTAGTGTACATTTCCTTAATAAAAAATCTTTGTATGGTGACCAGTGACCACCTGTCTATTGTGTATACAGTGACCAGTGTGCGTTGTCTTTTTTTCAATTTTTACATTGCCAATGTAGCCTACCTTATAAAGTGACCGGATATCATATGAGTCACGTTACATCTTGCTTTAACCCTTGGACATGATGATTCTGTACGTTTTTTGGTTTTGAAGTGTTTTTACTACATGTATTACAGTCTACTGTACAAGTGCAGTGTACATGTTCATTATTTTAATGTTATTCACGCATTCTTTGTATATATAGTGACCACCTGTGAATAGTGACCAACATACCACTTTTTTCGGTGCTCACATTAAACAGGTTTCACTGTATTTCTTCAAAAAATACAGCACGTGATTTTACTTCAAGAGTCTTCGAGTGAGTAATGTATATCAAAAGCTGCCCAAAAATTAAGTTTCCGGAAGTTTACTTAAAATGGTGGCATTTCAGAAGTTTCACAAACATATGACAATAAAAACATGTAAACACACTGATAAAGCTGCAGTTTAATAAAAGCAATAAAGCGCAATCGTGACATCATTTGGTCCAACATTTGCCACTAATTTAGCCAGCGGCAATTCGAGGGTGAGTTTTCCCCTCAATATATATTAATCGAGATTCAAATTAAATTAATGTTTACACGAGTTCCAATTTCGGAGCCTCATTTCCGTAACTGAAACCGAAATTCCCTAATGAAATAGACATGTGCCGAAAACTGTTCGTAAACTCGTGCCGGAATTATCGATTGATGGGCTAATAAAAGTTAAAAATATATTAAATTAAAAGCCATGCATATATTAATTTGAAATGATAACTTGTCAAAGGGATACCGAAACATGCAATAAACATTTAATCAAGTGCTTTGTAACCCATAAAGTAGGGTTAGAACTTGTTTTATACGAATTTCTGCTATTCAAACACATTTCCGGTCCAAGTTCTATATGGTATAGACGAATAATGTTCATTTTTTTCGTTTAAAACGAATTTCGTATTTGGTTATTACAAATTTTTAGCTAAAACTGGTTCATTTCTCGAGTTCCCTGGTAGTTAATTGCGTTATGATATGGGTTAAAACTAACTTCATAAGCAATATGAAAAAGGTTCGTTATAACGGGGAATTTCCCGACAATTGGACAATTTTTTAAGCTTCCTCTATGAATCAATACACTTAAAAATACAGTAAAACCTGGAAAAGTGACCACCTTTGAATGGAGACCACCTGTTTTGTTGACCACATTTTATTGTATTCTTTTTTCTAGTATACATCTCCTGCATAAAAATTCTCTGTATAGTGATAAGTGACCACCTGTATATTGTGTACAGTGACCAGTGGGTGTTGTTTTTTTGCAATTTTTATTTTGCCAATGTACCTTATAAAGTGACCAGATAACGGATGAGTCACGTCACATCTTGCTTTAACCCTTGGACATGATGATTCTGTACTTGTTTGGTTTTGTGTTTTTTACTACATGTTTTACAGTCTACATGCATTACAAGTACAGTGTTCATTATTTTAATGTAATTCACGCATTCTTTGTATAGTGACCACCTGTGTACAGTGACCAACATAGCCCTTTTTTTGGTGGTCACTCTAAACAGGTTTCACTGTAGTTTCAAAAAGCTTTAAAATACAGTAACCACAATTTATAATTCCTAGTTTATTTAACCATCTTTATCCAGACAAATTTTATGGAAAATTTGCCATTACGTGTCTGAAACAATGTTTCGTCACTGCCCCTCAGAGAATGGACCAATGGCAGGCTCTCTCGAACTAGCATTTGGACATTATTTTCAGCAAAAACATGACAAACTTGCATAAAGTGAGGCTTAATTTGGTCCTAGCTGAAAAGTGGGGCGCCATTGGTGGCGTTAATGGGGCCATGAGCATTTATGGGTCTGGAAAGGGTGTACATTTTATACCCCAAAAAGCAGACACGTTTTCATTAAACGATGCGATCAAAACGATTCAAAAGCGCCGTTTTTACGGCCAAAGCAGTGCTCGAGACACAAAAAAATTGCCGTTTGGAAAAGAGGCTAATATTTTATTCTGAACTTAAATCTTTGAAATCACGCCATTGTATATACTGACAACATGAGGGACTGCAGTCAATGTCCCAGATTAATTGTATTATGCAAATTTTTAATCAGCTCTGGGGAATCATGCGCAATGCAAAAATTTAAAACAGGGTTTTTTGACAGGGATTTTGACAGGGTCTTCTGACTTAACTTTCCGGGTTTTGAAAAAAAAATTTCCCTAAGCAATGATAATGTTAAAAATTGACACATTTGGCAATACCGACACAGTAAAATGTTTTGCAAAAATTTATTAACAACAATTTTGAAAATTAACATTGAAAAATATTTCAAAATAAAAAAACATATGCCTGAAACTTTTTTTTTGAAAATCTGACTAATTTTTATTTAGAAATTATAAAAAGGTTTGCAATCTTGTCCTCGAAAAACGTGGAGAATTTTGCAACCTTGTCCTCGGAAAACGTGGAGAATTTTGCATTATTGTCCTCGGAAAACGCGGAAAATTTTGCAAATTTGGACCCAACTACGATGAATTTCCCTGACTTTTCCAGGTCAATTTTAAGTTTCCTGACTTTTACAGGTTTTCTAGGTCTGAGGGAATTACTCTGTTTTAATAACTTAATATTCAACGCAGTGTTGCAATCCCACATATTTGCAACTGCATTTCTTTTTTAGTTAAGGTTCCTAAATCAAAAATTCCTAACAACGGGCCTAATTCTTTGAGGATTTCTTAAGGATGAATAAATTACTTTCTAATGGTCCTAGGGGTCTTTGGTTCGCAGCATCTTGTCAAAAGCAGCATCATCGTTGTTAAGGCAGGATTAAATAACGCCAACTGTCCCTTAAGCCCCTCTCAAAACCTGTTCAAAAACCTGCACAAAACCTCTCTCTGGAAAGCAAATCCAAGAAGAGAAGAAGAAAATCTTGGAAAGTTTTGGGGACTTAATCCGGTCGATATCGATCCACGGACGAATGCATGCGATGCACCCTAATTCATAACGTTATCGAATTATCGTGACCTTTGTGCTCCTCCACGCACGCGCTTCCTCACCCGGAACCCGGAACTTGAGAGGACTTAAGGTGACTTAGCTGAAAAGGCATTTTCTCAGATCAAAAAAGCATACGTGACTTAGTTGGTCAAATTACAGCGAAAGGTGAACATGACAAGAACCCCTAAAAAGTAAACAGATTAAAGTCTCCCAAATATTAAGTTTGTTGGCAGCTATAGGCCTAGCATTTTTCATCCATAATACACATCGGGACACGGAAAAATAAGATCATATCAGACATTGTCAGAAGGATTTGATGCTCGAGAAATATATAAAAATGCAGGGTGCATATTAGCACCTCTCGGTGTGGCTCTGAATACTTAAAACTTCAAATGTGATACACGCTTCGTTCATTAAGAGCGGTTTTTCATCTAGATCCTTTTTGCAGAGCCGTATTATCCATAAGGCTGACAATGCTAAAGCCTAGGGGCTCACCAAAAGAAAGGCCCCATGATCATTCATTCATTCTTTGAAATTCTATCTTTTTAAAAAATTTTCATAATTGTTCACGTTTTTCGACTATTTGTGGATAAATTTGTAAAATTCTCCAGGTTTCCCCTGTTCAAATTTTCAAAATTTTCCACGTATTTCGAGCATAGCCTACATTTGAAAAAATTTCCGTGTTTTTTTAAGTACAACATTTGCAACCTTTTCTACGTTTTCAGAGTATACATTTGCAAAATTTTCCACGTTTTTTAAGTACATCTTTGCAACATTGTAAGATATTTGACGTTTTCCGAGGACAAATTTGCAAAATTCTCCTTGGTTCCTTGTTTAAATTTGCAAAATTTTTCACGTTTTTCTCCTATTAATTTTTAAAATCTTCCACGTTTTTCTCCTATTAATTTTTAAAATCTTCCACGTTTTTTGAGTACAAATTTGCAACATTTTCTACGTTTCTGAGAACAAATTTGCAAAATTCTCAAGGCTTTCCCTTCTCAAATTTTCAAAATTTTCCATGTTATTTTGAGTACAACTTCGCAACATTGTAAAATAATTTACGTTTCATAGTAGATATTTGCGAAAGATTTTACGGTTTCCGAGGAAAAATTTGCAACATTCTTCAGGTTTCCCCGTTCAAATTTACATTTTCCACGTTTTGGAGTATAAATTTGCAAAATGTTCCACGGTTTTTGAGTGCAAATTTGCAACATTTTCTGAATTTTTTTGAAATTCGGGTCGGCAAGGGGGGATGGGGATCGAGGGGCCCAAAGAAGCTTGAAGCCTTGGGGCCCTGCCATGGGTTAATACGGTACTGATACTAGCGCTCTCGGCATGGCTCTGAATACTTAAAACTTCAAATGTGATATTTACACTTAATATATACGCTTCGTTCATTAAGAGCGGCTTTTCAACTCGATCAGTTTCGTGGACATGGATTTTCAACATTTGCCTCTGAAATAAAGTTGCTGATGCTGCAAGATTAAAAGTCTGAAATATGGTGGGGTTTTCTGGGTACTAAATGGAGAAATAAGACTGGGCCAATTATGAAAATGAAATGAAACCACCGAGCATTTTCTTAGTTTAATCTTGATGAGTAATTCCCAAGTTTTTTTTAGCTCTCGCTGATGGATCATCTTCCAGAGTTGGTATATCGTGAAATAGACAGTGTCCTCGATCTCGATCTCACTGGCCTGCTACATTTAGCAGTTTTTTTGTTCTGGAAGATCCATGGCAGATTTTAAATTGTCACGCTTAAAGTACTCAAATGCCATTGAGTCCCACATTGAAAAGAAATGCATTTTAAATATATTTGGAAATGCATTTCAATTGATGAAATACATTTGAAATACATAAAATATATTTAAAGTTCGGAAATACATTAGCAATGTATTTTGGAAATACATTTCCAAAATTCGTTGAAAAATATATTATAACATTTATAAATACCAGGTCATCAGAAAATTCATTTAAAAATACATTTAATCTATTCATGTACATATCAAATGACATTTTCAAATGTATTTTAGAATTTTTAGCAATTAATTCATGTGATATATGATGAAATGTATTTTGTGGTGTATCATGAAATTCATTTGTGATATATTATGCAATGTATGTTGTGGTATATTATGAAATACATTTGGAATGTTTGCTCCAAAAACAAACAAAAAAAACTTCATATAAAAACAGTAAAAACTGGAAAAGTGACCACCTTTGAATGATGACCACCTGTTTATGATGACCACTTTTTAGTGTATTGTTTTTTAAATTCATTTCCTTCATAAAAATTCTCCGTATAGTGACCATGACTACCTGTCAATTGTGTACAGTGACCAGTGTGTTTTGTATTATTTGCAATTTTTACTTTGCCAATGTACATTTAAAAAGTGACCAGATAACGGATTTAACCCTTGGACATGATTCTGTACTTTTTTGGTTTTGTGGTTGTTTATTACGTATTACAGTCTACATGTACACGTATAAGTGCAGTGTACATGTTTCATTATTTTAAATTCATGCATTCTTTGTATAGTGTCCATTTGTGTACAGTGACCAACATAGCATTTTTTTTGGTGGTCATAACAGGTTTTATTGTATATATTTGTATTTATATTCTTTTATGAAGTACCCTATTCCGTAACCATGACTATCACTACCTGTCTATTGTGTACAGTGACCAGTGTGTTTTGTCTTAATTTGCCGTTTTTACTTTGCCAATGGACCTTTAAAAAGTGACCAGATAATGGATGAAGAACCCTAATCCCGTACATAAGTTGATTTCCAAGGTATGGAAGTATTTTTTTTTTCAACAAGAAATTAATTGTGAAACAAAGAGGATAAAAGAAAAATGTTTAAAAAATATGTATTACGCGTTACGTGTTTGAGCCATCTGCAATTTCTATTAGACACGTGTGGAGAACATGAATCTTGAGTGGTAAAAACGTGGAGAGGGCATTGTATAAAGTAGTTCAATCGGCTCCTTTGAACCAGTTCTTTGATTATATTTTCAAAATCAACAATCAATCTGAATGTTACCACCAAAGGCAAACACATGGCAGAGCCTCGGAGGTCAAAGGTTCCGCTAAATCAGATGTTTTAGTGCATCATGGCTGGACCAAGTTGATTTCGACGATGCTTGCCTATTACAGTAAACCCTGGAAAAGTGACCACCTTTGAATGGTGGCCACATGTTTATGGTGCCCACTTTTTAGTGTATTGTTTTTTTTAAATACATTCCCTTCATAAAAATTCTCTGTATGGTGACCAGTGACCACCCGTCTATTGTGTACAGTGACCAGTGCGTGTTGTCTTTTTTGTAATTTTTACATTGCCAATGTACCCTAAAAAGTGACCAGATAACAGATGATTAAGGTTACATCTTGCTTTAACCCTCGAAAATGATTATTCTGATTTGGTTTTTTGGTTTTTCACTACGCATATTACAGTCTACATGTATACAGTAACTGCAATGCACATGTTCATTATTTTAATTTATTTCAGGCATTCTTTGTATAGTGACCACCTGAGTACAGTGACCAACATAGCATTTTATTTTAGTGGTCACTATTAACAGGTTTTACTGTATCTAAAATGCTGTATATTTCCATGTGCCATTCATTATTGTCAATTTTCACGAATACAGTGAAACCTATAAAAGTGACCACCTTTGAATGGTGACCACCTGTTTACGTTGACCACTTTTTAGTGTATTGATTTTTTCTAGTATACACTTTCTGCATAAAAATTCTCCGTATGGAGACCAGTGACAACCTGTCTATTGTGTATAGTACTAGTAGCCAGTGTGTGTTATCTTTTTTGCAATTTTTACATTGCTAATGTACCTGTAAAGAGACCAGATAACGGATGAGTCACATTACCGTACATCTTTTAACTCATGGACATGATGATTCTGTACTTTTTTTTGGTTTCGTGGTTTTTTACTACATTTATTAGTCTACATGTCCATGTATAAGTACAGTGTACATGTTAATTTTAATGTAATTCTAAATTTGTAAATTCAAATCAATATGAAAATATCATCAACATATCAGCGAACCATGCAGTAGAGCCATTATCTCCGATTCTCAAAATCCTAAATATTGATTTCAAACTACAACCCAATAACGAGTCAGTGCATTCGACATTTGTATATTTTTTGCGAAAAATTTCCATTTTTAACAACACAAAAATTGATGTTTTTCGCATGCATGCAGAAGACAGCGCAGTTTTTGAGCTCAAGATCTCAAAAATCCAGCAAACAAAAGAAACAATGCGACTGCAATGTAATGATAAAGAAGACTATACATTATTTTGAATTTTGGCATCCAAATTGGGATGTACCAGAATGTCATTCAAAGTCTGTCTTTTCAAGACAGGAAAATGCGACTCCGAGGAATCTAAAATTAGACATATGAAAAATGCTGAATAATGCATTTTTATTGATCCGAGAAAATTAAGTTTACCCACGCATATCAAAATTTTGTGGCAAAATAAAAAAAATAAAAAAAAATACTTGAATAGTGTTCCCATTGTTAGCCCATGTTAAATACGTTCAATATGGCAGCCATTTTTTTGTAAGTGGTGTTGTTGGACACGTATACGGTTGAATGTCCATAAGAGTATTTGAGAATGCATCGAGCAATGACCAACTCTGGAAAACGATTGATTTGACATGTGCGTGTACCGAATGGCATCTCATTCCTCCCACCAAATTAATGTAACATTTTGCTATCGACGCCATTGTCAACAAAATGATGGGGTGTTATGATCGATTTGATCAAGAGGCAAAAGCCAGCTTGAAGAGGTGCGCCATGGCACGAAATATCGAACATTTCATCATCTCGCAATGCCATGAGTAATGTGGGTAAGGAAAATGAAGTAAATAATACAGTCAGTTTTATTTAAATTTCAAAACTAATATTGTAACAGCACTGATATGACATCGCATTTTATTTGTGATTTTTTAAGGCTGTCTAATGAAGATTGAAAATACATGAACAGTAAAACCTGTTAAAGGTGACCACCACAAAATAAGAGCTATGTTGGTCAGTTTTATTTAAATTTTAAAACTAATATTGTAACAGCTAGCACTGATATGACATCACATTTTATTTGTGATTTTTGATGGCTGTATAGAAATAAAATTCTCTGTATAGTAACCAATGACCACCTGTCTATCGTGTACAGTGACCAGTGCGTGTTGTCTTTTTTTGCAATTGTTACATTGTCAGTGTACCCTGTAAAGTTACCAGATAACAGATGAGTCAAATTACATCTTTCTTTAACCCATGGACATGATGATTCTGTACTTTTTTTGGTTTTGTGGTTTTTTGCTACATTTATTACAGTCTACATGTATAAAGTACTGTGTACATGGTCATTATTTTAATGTAATTCACGCATTCTTTGTATACTGACCACCTGTGTACAGTGACCAACAGCATTTTTTGTGGTCACTCTAAACAGGTTTCACTGTATATATTTTACCAGGGTATCGACTTTTAAATTCTATGACAATTAAATATCAATTTTTTAAAGGTTTGAATCGATTTTTTCCAGAAAAATGTCCTTTAATCCGAACCGCCCATATGGAAAAATATACTGGAAAATATATTGTATTTTATATAAGGAACATATACTGAAATTGGCTTAATTCCATATATATTCCATATGTTGGCATATATTGTGCATATATTTTTCATATATTATAATTTCGGCCAATATATGGATAATATATTATCCATATATCCATTATTGATAATTTATTATTTATATACTGGTCGAAAATTTAATATACAACAAATATATGGAATTGGGCCAATTTCAGTATATGTTCCATATATAACAAATTCATTTTTTCCATATGGGCAAAAACAATCCCATTTGCCAAACATTGTTTATGCACTACTTGGATCCATTTCCATTTGAAAATCAGCGAGCATTCATTTGATTCGTAATTCCGTATAAAGTTTTTAAATTTCCCAGTGCCCTTGCGGCAGCATCCCTGACATTGTCATCCATTAAGAATTCCCAGAGTGCAGTAACATCCTGCCAAAGCAGCCTCAGATTGTGATAAAGGCAAATAAATAACGCATTCCGAATGGACATTGTTGAATGCTTTTGCCAAAGATAAGAACGAGTTAGGCGCAAATTGACAACTTTCGAGGGAAATCAATACCAGATGGACATTTAAGCATGATTATTTACACTATACTACATGTTATAATCTGGAGATAAGGGAAAATATACTCCAACCATATTTGGAGCCAGGAGTTTTTTTTTTCTATTTTTACCACACATTTGATTAATTTTGCTCGAGTTGGGCGGATGTGCAAAACGTACAACTCGTGTGCTTTGAAAATGTACGTGATGTATCCTGAAAATTTTCACAAATTTATTACGAAACAACATGATGTATATTCATTTGTACGCTTCAGGCTAAAATTTAGTTGAAAAAATGTCTAGTTCAAATATCCTCTAACCATATTCGAGTAAGGAATTTTTTTCTATTTTTAACACTAGATTAATTTACTGAAGTTGGGTAAAGAACCTTTACAAGATGTATATGCATATTTGGAAATAAAAATAAAATATGTATTTTTAAACGTTTTCTTATACAGTAAACCTGGAAAAGTGACCACCTGTTTATGTTGACCTCTTTTAAATGTTTTGTTTTTCCTAGTGTAAATTTCCATTATAAAAATTCTCTGTATAGTGACCATGACCACCTGCATCGTGCATGTTGCCTTTTTTTGCAATTTTTACATTGTCGATGTACCTTAAAAAGTGACCAGATAACGGATGAGCCACGTTAAACTTTAACCCTTGGACATGATGATTCTGTATTTTTTTGGTTTTGTGGTTTATTACTAAGTGTATTACAGTTTACATTAAGTGCAGTGTACATGTTCATTATTTCAATTTAATTGAACCATTCTTTGTATAGTGATCACCTTTATACAATTACCAACATAGCATTTTTTGGTGGCCACTTTTAATCAATGTTAATATTTAAAATACATGTAGGCCAATATCTTAAAAAATATTAACTTTGCACCATTAGAACAAATCACGCATTATATCACAGGTTCCCCCCAGAAATTTCGATTTCAACTTCCCTGACTTTTCCTTGACCAATGATAATGTCAAATATTGACATAGAAAAATGTTAATTAAAAAAAAACATTTGTGAAACGTCTTGCAAAATTGTCCTCGAAAAACGGGGAGAAATTTACAATTTTGTCTTTGAAAAACGTGGGAAATCTTGCAAATTTGCCCTCTAAAAACGTGGACAAATTTTCAAATTTTTTATAGGAAAATGTTTGAGAATTTTGCAATTTTGTACTTGGAAAACGTTGAAAATTTTGCAAATGTGTCTTCGGAAAACGCGGAGAATTTTCCAAATTTGTTCTAGGAAAATGTGGAGCATTTTGCAAACTTGTCCTCGAAAAACGTGGCAAATTTTGCAATTTGGTCCTCAGAAAACGCGGAAAATTTTGCAAATTTGTACCCGACTACGATGAATTTCCCTGACGTTTTCAAAGTAAGTCATTCTTCCTTGACTTTTCCAGGTTTTCCAGGTCTGGGAGAACGTTACGTGTCGTTTCGAGAGCACCCGGATTAAGAATGTAGTTGTACGCACTTTTTTCATGCAGCAAATCCTTTTACAATAGACTAACAAGTTTTTCTCATGGCTGTAGCATCAATCGAAACATAATGGGATAACAGTTTGCTTCAAACATGGCGTGACCAACATCATGTCAGCAAACAGTAAAAAAAATTAAGCCAAATTTGGTCAATAAATAAGTTGCGTGCAGCAAGCATTGTGCTGTGAACGCTAGAAAAATTAGATTTCTTTCAGCTTTGGCTCTTAAATTACATCCTAATGAGGGTCATGGATAGCATTCATAGAAAGATGATTTCTTTGGCTATTTTTCATTAGGTCATTGTACGGATGATGAAGAAATGATTCGAGACATCAATTTCTATTCTTCCTTTATTGATTAAAAGATGAGATCATATACGAGAGACAAGTGAAGAAACCGTTTTATTTCTAATCCATTTAAGAGACTTCTTGGAAATTCAATTGAAAGGATCGACTTTTTCAAAATTGCATTTTAAAAATGGTAAACATCTCGTGACCTTTACTCAGATATATAGTAGTAGTTCTGGGAATCTTTTACTCGTATTGTTGTCTTAAGTGGAAGAGAATTAAGGAACCTTTATAAGACCAGCATTTCAAGGACACATTTTAATCAAATTTTTCATTTCAGAGTGCACTGATAATGGTATTTTAGTAATGAGGTAAACCAACAGCTATAAACATCTTTTTGAATGTCAAGTTGATCGTTTGAAGTTAAGATGAAAAAAATGAAAAACTTGGAAGTTAACGAGAAAAAAGCACGGAAATATACGATAGTATTATAGAAAGCCAATAATTCCCGAACTTCTTAGAAATTAAAACTTCTTACATAAATGAAATACGAATTATGATGCTACTATTAAAAATATTGACCCATCATCTGAACATGTATTAAAATTTTATACTTCAGCAATATTATATTATTTAAGATTCCCATATTTGACGTTCTAAAGTCCCATGGTAAATTTTACCAATGGTAAAATTATCTCGGAAAACATCGGCATATCTCGGAAAACGAGGAAAATTTGGAAATTTGTACACGGAAAGCGAGGAAAATTTTGCAAATTTGTACACGGAAAGCGAGGAAAATTTTGCAAATTTGTACACGGAAAACGAGGAAAATTTGGCAAATTTGTACACGGAAAACGAGGAAAATTTGGCAAATTTGTACACGGAAAACGAGGAAAATTTTGCAAATTTGTACTCAGAAACCGTAAAAAATTGCGTAAATTTGTACTCAGAAAAGGTGGAAAATTTTTGAAAATATCTACTCGAAAAATAGGCCCTGAGCTAACGTTGTAGAAGTATTAAATTTAAATCGCCATTATCGACTGCGCTGAATTCCCTGACCTTTTCAAAATTAACCAATCTTCCCTGACTTTTCCAGATCATTTTCAAGTTCCCTGACTTTTCCAGGTTTTCTAGGTCTGGGGGGAACCCTGTTATAGTACCATGTATTAGTATTAGTACCATGGTTTCGGAAATTGCTTTACAGTAAAGTCAACGTTTTCGAATCGACTAAAATGCATTATTTGTTTTTGTGTATCTGCGTCACATTTTCTAATCCAAAGCCCAACTCTTGAGCTTTTAGGTGTTTACCGCAGCGTGAAAATGTATTAATTTCAAATCAAAATGCAATCGACGTTTTTCCAGGGGCATTAAATCCTCCTACTGGGAACCATTTGGCAAAACGCTCTGAAAATGGGGCTCTATAAGTATTCAGCGCACATATGTCACTTCATTTTTTCTACTCTGCGAAAATTGGTAGGTGCTATCAGCATTTTTATGGCTCTATTTTTCGATACATCTTCCGGGAGTATAATCAATCAAAAAGGCGTCGCTTATTAAATATATACGGGGCGACACCTTGCATGCATGTGCCAATACATGAATACCATTTTCAAGATGAGTTTTTGTGATTATTTTTACTCTATCGAGCCCTAAGCCCTAACACGTCGTTATCATATCTTCGAAGAACCACTCCAAATTGATGACACGGCCATGAACGTGTAAGCTACAAAACTTAATTTTATAACGAACTAGCGGAAAAACCCGGCGTTGCCCGGGGGGGAAATGGTTTGACAGTTCTATATAGTCGAACAAAATTATTTATAGAAACTTTGCTAATGTTGTACAAATTTATTCGTTGATTTAATTCAACGGGTTTGGTCAGGGTATATTAGAGTTCTGTTTCGTTAACCCTTTCGAGCCTGACGGTACTTTTGCAGCTATTCATAAATTTATTGCCCCTCAGAAAATGACTTTTGGTTGCACTGCAATGCTTAAGTGTGTAGCGGAATAGCCCCTATTAAAAATGCATGCTCGTATACGAGCACTAGTAGGATGCACTATAGTGCATCCTACTAGCATTTTTTTAGGAAATTATACGAGTTTGAAAACATGGAGCTACATTTTCAAGAAATTTGCAGTAATAGTGTTAAAAACAAAGTTGTTTGCAGACATAATGAATTTCTAATACTTTTAAGTGATTTTTTTCATTAATCTAATAAATCACATCCTGTTGATGAAATAAAGGTTAAAAAATTATTTGGCACAAATTATGCCATTAATTGTTTTGGGATGTTGAAATTTCAAAAAGACATTTTGTAAAAGTTTTAATTTTCAATCAAAAAAATCTGAAAAAAATTCAGAGAACATAGTAATAATATATTGTTTCATTTTCCAAAGTTTAAAAAAGTTTGGATAAAGGGATCATAGTGCCGTCCGGAAAGGGATCAAAACTTTCGACGAATGTATTCTTCTATAGATTATCGGGTAAAAATTCATTCAAAATTTTACAATGATTTAAAAAAAAAATCAAAGTTAACGTTTTTTCTTCAAAACATCAGTTGGAAAATACTGAGAACTCGTTATAAAAACCTATCTTAAATCCAAACTAATTGTGAGTAGTCAAAATTGTTTTGCAAGTAGCAATACGAACAAAAAATACACGTACATTTTGAACTTTAGGATGCGATGTTTTTACAGTTATCATAAAAGAATGCTGAATAAGAAATTGTCCAGAACACCTTTTGTCAATTGCTAATAAAAAAAATTTCAAAAGTCTTAAAATTTGACGTATTTCCTAAAAATTCATTTTAAGGTTTGACGCATTTCCTAAAAATTCATTTAAGGTTTGACGTATTTCCTAAAAATTCATAAAAGGTTTGACGTATTTCCTAAAAATTCACTTTAACGTATTTCCATAAAATTCATATAAATATTGACGTGCTTCCTAAAAATGCATTTAAAATTTTAACGTATTTCCTAAAAATTCCTTAAAAAATGTAACGCATTCACTAAAAATCCAATAAGTACTCGGGTAATTAAGGGTTGAAAATGTTTAAATATGCATAAGTTTTCATAAAACCAGTTGTTTTAATACGGTAAACTCCGTTAATCCGAAATGCTTATGAATTTTCATATAAATATAATTTTATTTATTACAAACTATTGAGTAACGTAGGCTACATGTATTAGTTCACTGCATTTTTCTCCTTTGTCACAAAATAAATGGTTTAATGTTTTTCGTACTTACAAAGAAATTTATAAGTCCCAAAACCTGAACAGATTTTAAATTTCCACATGATTTCTACGAAAGCTGCAATGCAGGATTCTCGTAAACGTAGATGCATTTGAAAAAGGAGTTTTTTCGTGAAAGAAAAACTATATATTGGAGTACCGATTTGATTGAATTATGGATGTGTTGCATACGAGTAAAAAAAGGGGGCATCGCAATACGCTTTGGAGCAACGTGTATAAGTTTAGTGGTTTCTGCTTCTATTTCATTACGTAATCGAATAAAGCTTCGAACAAACGTGAATTAAGTTTCGGGGCAAACATTCGGCCTTTAACTCGATAAAAATAGCGTACTCTTGAGTAGGAAGCACCTAAGGAAAAGAAATTGTAACAAAAAAGGAGAAATAGAGGAAAGTAATGCTTTTTTAGATGGCATATTGTCTTTGCAAAAACTACAGTACTGCAGATACTGCAATGATATTTAAAAAAAAGTTACTATCCATTCGATCGGTACGAAATAAGAGTATTAGATACCCAAATGTACAGGAATTTACATTGATAATGATTGAATTTTACCTATTTAGAGAGTAGCAATGGTTAGGAAATTCTCATTTAAATTTTCAGATTAGTTGGATGACTTCAATTATGTCAATTTGGAAGATAGTTCATGCATAAAACCTTTTTTTAGGAAATACAGTAGAACCTTCGTACGTTGACCACCCAATTGCGAAAATAAAACGGTCAACATACAGAGGTGGTCAACATATGGAGGTCCATCTTCCATCAGTTAATGTGGACTGGTGACCAACCCGTGTATGAAAATTTGGTCAACATAAGGTGGTCAACATATGGATGTGGTCAGTAGTATAGGAAAAGCCATTTCTGAGCCACTTTTATTTAAATTGAAATTGAAAATGAAAAGTTTTCAAAATA
>JAQGBX010003280.1:0-17748 GCA_034698745.1 Megaphyllum sjaelandicum
ATATAAAAGATATTTTCATTAAAATATATTTTACAAAACATATAAAGAAATGTAAATTTAATGTATTTTTAAAAAAAGCATTATTGTAAATGTATTTAAATTTATCACAAGGTATTTTTATTTCGATGTGGGAATTTTTAAAAAGTTTCTAATTGTCTTATTAAAAAAAATCACATTTTACTTAAAAGACATTTTTCTTACCTCGAAATGGCTATTTTTCTTTTATTGAGTTCTTTGTACTTCTTTAAAAAACTTACGAATTTTAGACGCTTGAAATCGATCGAGCTTGTTCTCAATTAAGAATTTAGTAACCTCATTTTGCATCAATATTTCAAGGCTAAAGTTCAGTTGTGTCTTGTGCAGTTTTAACTGTCCTGTGGCAAGAATGGAAAACACAATCGAAAGCTATGATAAGCAAGAAGTGGAATGCGGCCATTTTTTCTTTATGAAAATTGTTGTAAAGACAGACAAAATGCGGTCATTTTTTTATTTTTTTTTTTTGGAACAGCTTGATTTAATAGTTTAATTGCTAAGGCTTTTTAAGATTACCAGGCATGTTTTGCTATGAAAGTGGTTATCGTGTGACCTATTAAGGTAACGACCTTATATGGAGGTGACCTCCTCGCCAAATGTCCGTATAGGGTGCATTGAATAAAATATAAACTCGAACAGCTCGGATGCTTCAAAAATCTTCACAAATTATGGCAAACAAGAACTTGTCCCGTTGACATATTCACGAGATGGTTTAGTGTGAATCTCAACATTGAAGGTTTACTGCTACAGCTTTCCTGAAGTGAAGCGGTTGTTGTGCATGCAATGACCCAATTTGTAATGAATCTTTTTTGGCCGCCTTTTTTGCCTATGAACTTTTAAAATCTGTGACATCACATGATGTAGTTGTATCATGGAATTATAAAGGAATGCTGTGCAGTGATGTCACTTTTAGTTTTCGAATGATCCTTTGCAGTTTGACGTAGGCCTACTCTGACAGTGACAGTTGATGTGTTTCTTGAAATAAACATTTCGTACGCTGTTTGTAACTGGCGTCATTTTTGTTAGTTATCTTATCAACCTTTGATGTTTGTAACATCCAGAACTGCACTTGTCACCTAAAATGAGCATGACTGCTGCATACTTCAATGTACGCTTTTCCAAGGAATATTTGCAATATGTGACATCACGTTTATAGTGCTTACATCATGAAATAAAAATTGCTTCTGTGTAGTCATTGCACGGCACGTGCACAAAGGACATTATGTTGCTGCAAAAGTTTCAAACAGTGCTCTTGACCGCAAATCCACCACGCAACCGCTCTTTGTGACAAAAAGCAAATTCATTTGTTTTTGTATTTTTGTTATTGCTTTTTTCCCCTTCAATAAACTTCAATTACTATTATTTGTTATTTGACTTCATCAGGATCACATGGCAAATGCTACATGATCGTGATATCACTGCAGTCTGCCATTTTTTTATGTAAAGCATGCAATTTGCTGACGTCATCCAGACATTTGTTGTCCAAAAATGGCTGCTATGGTTCCACCGAGCTGAGCAAATGGGTTCCTCATGGGGCTCATGGTCACAGAACTGCGGGGATGCTTTCAATTCGACCAGAAGGAGCAGCGTGACGTCATTGCACGTTTTGGAATGTTGGCTGGCTGACTGGCTCACCTTGCGCGAGGATCACGTGCCTTTTTACACTCTTGACTGTCCAGTGCTTATAATGGCTACAACAACCTTTTTCTTGGCCGAATGCGTTACCTGAGCAGGTGCAAAATGCATTAATTCCGGTTTGGAGGACACGCTATCACCTCGGTTGCCAACCTTGCTCGGTTCCGTTAGCGCTTGTTCATCTTCGGAATTTCCGCCAAACACGCGAACCTGTTCTAAATCGTTGCCCTTTGTTGGTCAGCGATATCTGGAGTCTCTGAACAGTGCTTACCACCTTTTGAATTTGTAATTTTAGCAGCATTTTATAGTGCTGAACTCGATCCCCTTTCCAGATTTTGCATTGCAATCAGTTCAGTTCTTGAGATGTCTTATTGTTCCCGTACCGCTGTTCACAAGATTGGTATCATTGAGCAAGTGAGAGATTTCTACCAGATTGTGAAGTTGCCAAAAATTGCATAATTGGTAAACTTACAAGATTATTTATAACAAACATTACAAGGGTTGTTTTTGCTCAGTTAATTTTATATGATACATAATAGGTTTTCGTTGCCTTCGCCAGGTTTTTGTACAGTTGCTTTCATCGGATCTTAGATTCCTTGACCAGGTGTATTTTCGACGACTTTGCAAGTTTTGTTTGCAAAATCCTGACCAAGTAATATTACCTGATTTTTGGAAGATTTTGGTCATTTCATTTAAGGATATTGGAATTGGGAAGATCGGAATAGTAGAAAACTTATCCTTTTCCAATCGTTGGCTCTTAATAAACAATATCTTGGGGTTTGCCCATTTCAGTTCTTACAAATTTCAAATATCAGATCACAGGAACTGAGGATTGTCTTTACCATGTCTTGAATTTATCAAATATTGGACATATCTCAAACTAAGCTTCTTTATCACCTGTTATATTATGTGTCTGGGTGACAGACAGTTAATTTTCAGACTTCAGAAACTGACATCTCTCTGACTTTAGTGTTTTTACCAACTGACTTGCTTTTTTTCGCTGATAAAAATATTCATAAAGCAAGCATTTATCGGAATCTGCCATTTTTTTTATCTTATTTTTAGGGTATTGGTCATTACCGTGGTCTTGGATTTTTTTTTACAGCTTGAATAGCCAATTATTGGCGTCATTGTTTTGTGGTTTTTTGAGCTTTTTCCAAGGGAATAGATATCCCCTTGGAATTTTTTTCACCATCCTCAGCACAAGCCTCGAACCACAGTGCTTGAACATGTTAAATAGTTCCTGGCTTCATGAGAAGGGTGATTGGACGTGACGTTGCTGTTTGTTCGCATGGCCTGCACATGCTCCCAAGAAGTCTGTTCAGTTTTGGCTTCCTAGGCGTTTGATGGCCTGCACATGCTCCCAAGAAGTCTGTTCAGTTTTGGCTTCCTAGGCGTTTGATGGCATTTTGCTAGATCTTTTTTTTCTTTTAATTCCCTTGAAGTTGTTAATGATGTTGCATAATCTGACATTGGCCTTGATGGCCATTTTGGCGTTGGCTGCTCTTCGGCCTCGAGGCCAGAGTGGGCGATGGCGGATTTCTGGGAAATCCAACCAGTTAGCGTCTTCTTGATCCACACCTCCTGTGGAGATTCACTGGGACTGCCTGCACAAACAATGCAGAACAGGCAACTAAAAGCAAATCTCCATCCGTGAAATGCCAAAGAGTCATTGTCGTCGTCTATTGTTGCTCGCTTCAAGGTGGAAACAATGAAGTCAGCCTATGTTTTTGGCAGTTTTTTCCCCACCTCTGAAAAAGAGGCGACATTTTAGGAATTAATTGTATAGAAAAATGTGTAAATGTATTTCAAAGAAGATATTGCCGGAATACATGTAGGCCTACTGTGCATCTATGTTATGTAACATGACATATGTATTCTAGAATGAAAACACGTACAGTATGTGGACATTTGATATGCCACAGTGACTGTCTCTTCCCTTCTATTTCGTTGAGGATTTTTTTAGTCCCCACAATGTTCAATACATCCGATACTACACGTATTTCATGATATTTCCATCTGTAAGTTAATGCAAATTATAACAACAAATGATATTTTCTTCTTCATGAATGTCTTGGATGCCCATACTGATTCTTAATATTTCTGGAAATTTTCATTTTTAATTTCACGAGGATTGTATTGACGAGTAATGTTTTGTTACCTCTTTTTGAATGCCCATACATGTACCTGTTCCATAACATTTCATTAACGATTCATTGTAAATTTCAAATACGATGTGACAAGTTATAAATTTTGTTTGGTGGTGATTAGGATGTCTTTGCTTGGTTTGTACAGTTGTTTGCAGTTACCTTCAATTGAAGGTTTGTTTTTTTTGGTTTTCTTAGAAATAGGGGTAATTTTTGCTGAACAACAATTATGAAGCCCTATTTTGCAGAAATTTTCCTGAAAGGAAGTAAGATTGTCATAACTTCTGATAATATCTTTAAAAACCTTTGTTTTCAACTTTGTGCAATACATGTACTGAGAAAACTGGGGCAAGACAGAAAAACTTCATAAAAAATATACACGTATATTATTCTGTTGTTTTCCTTGTTTTTCTTTGTAGTGCTGAATGGTTTATGAACCATGTTAAACCGTGTTGTGGTTGTGGGGTGTTAGAATAATTTTTACTGACATTTTTGTTTTCTTGACCAGGTCTGCGCTCCAGACGCTTCACAAAGCAAGTGCTAAAGCTCGTGAAAACAACTATTTCATGGGAGGGCTCACACATTCCTGGATCGAGTACTATGAGAAGAAGATTGCTTCAGATCGATCATGCCTCAACGAATGGTATGGGTTCTCCATCCAGCTTTGCCCTTTTCCTCGCTCTGAAGAGTTATCCACTTAAGTATCTTTTTCTTTGCAGGCACCTTATGGACAACTTGGAGACAAGGAGGCCACCTTCTCCAGACTGTTACCGTTCACGGTGGGTTCCTCACTTTTATGCACATTGATTTGCTATGAATTATTCGCTTTATTTGATCCTCCAAGGAATTTTGAGTTTTAATTTCTTATTAACCAATTTCAGCCCGAAAGAGCGGGAGCTAACAGAACAAGATATCCGCGGAAAGCTAAAGGAGATCATGATGACCGTGGATCTAGACGAAGTAACCAGCAAATACGTAAGTAATTTAAGCTGAGGTTGGATCTAACATCGGTGAAAAACTACTCAATAAATTTCTGGAATTGTTAAAGTGACTAAAGTCAATGTGTCAATTCGATTCAACTCAGTACCCTAGTATAGTCAGCTTAAAAATACCAAGTGGGGGAGACGGGAGGGGGGAGGAAAGGTAAAAATCCATACACCCAAGATTATCAGACTGTACTCATCTTATTCGCTTCTGCTTATTTGAGGAAAATTTGAAAGGTTGATGCCAGAGTATTTGCTTAGTCAAAAGGTTGGAGCGCCAGAATTTTTGGATTTTCAATCAAAGACAGTTTTCTTTCCTTCAAAATGTCTAATTTTGGTCTAATGTCAAATCAGAACAGTACTAAAGGAGCAGATTACTATAAATTTTATAGATCCGATCACGACTAGAGGAGGTGCTGGACATGGATCTGCAAGAGTACAAGAGCTTCATTGACCAGGAGATGATCACCATTTTGGGGCAAATGGACAAGGCCACCGAGATTTTCGACCATCTTTATTTGGGGTCTGAATGGAATGCTTCCAATTTGGAAGAGCTGCAAAAAAATGGGTTGGTAGATTCTTTTGAAAATTAAGTTTGAGCACTATGCTCCTAATTTGTTTAATGTTTTCTTCCAATTAATGTATTGGTACCATTTTTGAATTTTTCAGGGTTGGCCACATTTTGAATGTGACGAGAGAAATCGACAACTTCTTCCCAGGAATGTTTGATTACTTGAACATCCGTGTATACGACGACGAAGGAACTGAACTGCTCCGACACTGGGATACCACGTACAAGTTTATCACCAATGCAAGGTAACTACTTGTCCTCTAAGATTTCTGCCATTATATTTTCATGCCTAATTGTTCTACAATCATTCTGTCCCTTTTCAGAGACCAAGGGTCAAAGGTTCTTGTACATTGCAAAATGGGTGTCAGTCGTTCTGCGTCTGTTGTGAGTGTCCTCTTTACATCCTACATCTGCATTCACAATTAACTGCATTAACTAATATTTTTTCTTCTTGGCAGGTCATCGCCTATGCCATGAAGGCTCATAACTGGAATATGCAAAAGGCTCATAAGTTTGTCAAGAATCGACGCAGCTGTATCAAGCCCAACACCGGTTTCATGAGGCAGCTGGAGATCTACCAGGGAATCTTGTGTGCCAGGTATAAAAAAAAACGTTTTTATTAACCTCTGTTTTGATCATATTCTGGGCCATAACTATTCAGGTTGACCTTATGCCCATACTGTATAATGCATTGGTTTCGGAATATTAAATGTCCCAAGGCCAAATCCATCCAAATCGTATGTTTCAAAACTTTATTTGAATATTTCTTTTTTATTGTGCTTTGGCAGCAAGCACCGGCACAACACCCTGTGGCGTTCTAAATCTGAGAATAACCTGAAGATGCAACCTGAGGAGCGCCAAGACATATCTGGTGCTTCCTCCCAACATGAGGAGCCACAGAATCCAGAATCTGTATATTTGGAGACGCCCAGCCATTGGCTGACCCCGGGTCACCGGCCCAAGTCCTGGTCGCCAGATGACAACACGGCAGATATGCTGTTTCCTGCACCTGGTAATGACCTAGTTTATTTCCTAACAGTTTAAACCATTATTGCCATGATTGGCACTGACAAAGTCCTAAGCTCCATACATTATTATACTCTGGAGAGATACTGACAAAGAGTATTGAAAACAAACTGAATTTGAGCTGAAATATATTATGTAAATGTTGAAAGCTACTGTAATACGAAATTTATTAAGTAAAGTCAATGCTGGCCAAAAGGCAACTTTAGAAAAGCATTTGCACAATTTCAATTAAATGTAAATTGAAGCTAGTTGGGAGCTGTTCAAGAATTCAGAGATAATAGGGGAATGTTGGAAAAACTAACTTGAAGACATTGTGGAAAAGTGAATGGCATTGTTAATATTAATTATAAAGTTTGGGATAGGTTTTGAAAGAAAAGTGGAGTTGAGTTGTTTTGCATAAAAAATAGATTTGGTAAATTCATGATAATGATTATTTTGTAAAAAAAAAAAAACTGAAGTTAAGGCCAATAGAAAAAAGACTCCATTACTTTGTCAATTTTAATTTCAACTCTGACAATGTGCTTTCTGTGCCTTTCTCAGAATCACCAGACGAGGCTGCTCTGCCCAAGGAAACTGCCCCGGATGCACTGACCACCCCTGCATCCATTCCAAGTCCCAAGTCTAAAAACCACGTGTTGCTGACATGCCGCGATGCTAAGACCTACAGTGTGAGCCCCAACAAGGCACTGCATTTAGACATGCCATGTTCGCAGTCTACTGATCCAGTCAAGTTCCAGATCGGCGATGATGAATCGCCGGTCTACGAGTGCCGCAACCCCATATTCGCAGAGGGTGAGTCCCCAGATGAGGAGGGCACGGAGATTCTGACCCAAATCGGCCCAGTCCCACGTGTCTCTTCCATCAAGGATCGCATTAATGAGCTGGAGTCACACGCTCAACTGTCAGAGCAGAGGCCAGGGCCGAACCGCGATCGCCTCGACCTGCCCGAGAACACTGGCTTGGTGCTCAACTTGGCAAACCAGTTTGAATCGGTGTCCAAGAGTAACCCTTCCTCCCCTGTTGAGGAGGATGGACCTGAGGTGAGTTGGAAAGCTGCTTTTAATTTGCTGTAGGAGGTGTCAAAAACATTTTTGCTTTACAAATAAATGTACGGAAATGGCTAGACAATGTGAATTTCGGATTTCTCGATTTTCGATGCAACTGTTTATTCCTTACAAATTTCCTTCTAATTTCAAAAATCAACATCTAGCAATCAATCTGGGCCCAGGAAAATTTATTTTCTTCTGTGAAAATAAATCTTCGACTGTGGCATGGATATTATTTATTAGTTTTAAATTGTACATTTCATGAAAAGAATTAAAAGAATACAAATTGCTTATGAAGTTTGCTATTAAATCTTGAAATCTAAAATACAAGGGGGGGGGAAAATAAATTTTGAATTTAGAAAATATTTCATTGCAAAGTTTTTTCATTTTTTTACACAAATTCAGGTGACTACGGACATTTTGGGTAATGAGCCAGTTGTTTCTCAGACCAAGCCACCTGTGCCACGTCACCAGGCAGTATTGGTGCGGCCATCCACCTGGGAGGAGAAGCCACCAGATATCAGCTCCACTTCTGATGCAACATACACTGCTGCCAAACAGGAAGACATTATCATGCGGCTGCAGGTCAACAGCCAAATGAAGGATATTGTGGGCTGCAGCTCAGACGAGGGCATTGCTGGTGATTCACCACAGAGAAGTGCCACTGCGGCCAACCGCTTTGCATTTTTTAGCGGTGAAGATGGGCCTGTGACTGCAGGAGGTCGCAGCCCGCCCACTAGGCTGGCCGACCCTTTTTCCACGCACGTTGATCATGTGTTCGAGAAGGAGGAACGCTCTCAGCATGGTGGCAGTAAGGCCGTGCCAGCACGGCATGACTCATGGGGTTCGTGCGACAGTGCTATTGGCCTACACATGCCCGGTCAGCGGGAGTCACCATCCCGGCAGAACTCCTGGGGCTCCGTAGAAAGCCGAGGCGTCATGCTGTCTCGAGAGACTTCTTGGGGCTCCGCCGATGTGGCCAAAAGGCCACAGACGTTGCCGGAAGGACGACCTAACCTGTTCATCGTGGATCAGGTGAGTGTTATTGCTTAATTGGGATATTAAGCATGGTTGCAAGTTTATTTTTACTTCATAATAAGATTTGGTGGTCATTCCACTAACTGAATATGACTTTTCCTGGTTTTACAGGAGCCAGCTCCATGGGCCACTGGAACTGTGAAGCGCAACAAGAAAGCTAGCAGTGTAGAGGATGGAACCCTGAAGCGAACTAGCTCATTTGATGGGGCTCTTCCTCTGCATGATTTAACTGACAGCCCTTGTACCGGGGCTGCACCAAGTGGCGCTGCCAGTGAGTTTACCCAATGTAGCCTCATACAACGGTCGCAAAGCCTGCGCACCAGCACCACGTCTTCCAAGCGTGGCACTCCGTGTAAAAACGTTAGCGGTTCACCGCCAATGGCCTTCACTCCCAAACTCCGCCTGCATGGGCCCAAACCCTATAGCAGCCCACCTGAAAAGCATATCCACCTAGTGATGGACCATAAACCCTGGCTAAATGTCAGCACTGCCATGGAAGGTACAACACCCCACTACTCAAGCACCCCAATCTTGTACAAAAGCATCAAGGAGAGTATTGCCACAGGGCCGCTGCATTCTGCATCTCAGCCCAACATAACATACTCGCAGCCAACAAGCTGCGTCACACCAGCGAAACAGCACTCCAAGTCCAGGTCAGGGCTGCGGCTCGATCTTTGTGGAACCACATGTCCACACACCGAAAAGGCTTCCGGAGAAGTGCCTTGCCCGGGAATTGTGCGGCAGAAGAAGGAAGTGATCGAGAATATAATTGCTGCGCAACCGAGCAGTACCACTCTGGAGCAGTCACCACCTCCGCCCCCGGAACGCAAGCCCTGCTCAGCAGAGGAGTTGAAGCGTGTTCAGCAGAAAATGCAGCTTCAAGATTGCCTCCCAAAGATGGCGACACCACCTGCTGTTGAGCCGGACCATGGTGTTGTGAAGCGCATCACACGAGATATTGAAGCCAAGGGAGTTGTGATAGCAGCCATAACGCCCACTCCGGCACCGGTCATCCCTGCTGATGGCCGCACTCAGAACTGCGATAAGGTGATCATCCTAGACCAGAATGGCAAAGAGTTTGCCTCCCAGACTGTGGTGTCTCCACCCGATGACACTGAGGTTGGATGCACGCGGCTTGCCAGGGCTGGCTCCGTTGAGGAGAAATCTGTGAAATCATTAGTGGGCAAGTTTGAGGTGAAAGACCAGCCAGCGAGGCAAAGGTACTTTTCGGAGACCGAAGTGACTAGCACTGTTGCGAGTCCGATGCCACCTCCGCAAACCAATGGCGTAACACGCACAGTTGCTCAGCTGCACCACTGTGGCAGCCTGGACTCGAGCAAGAGCAAGTTATCTAGTGAGAATAGGAATATAAGTGTGAACAATCTACCCGCGAATCCCTGTGATACGAACGTGAAAGGTGTGGGAACAGACACTGTATTAAAGAATTTGTCTGCCAATCTGGGCAGCATCAGCATGCCCAGGAGCCGGCCACCACCTGCTGCCAAGGCCCCACCTGATAGCAACGCCCCTGGAACGACAGCGGCTGCAAATGCTGCCCAGCGCAAGGTTAGGAAGGCACAAGGGAAGACTCACCCACTGTCGAAGCTGCAGACGAAACACAGACATCTCAACCCCTTTTATAACACTGTGTGAAAGCCCCCTCTCCCCTTGGAATAGGACTTTTGTATGTACATAATTTCAGTCGCGCTCATTCGTTGCCACACATCCGTTTCTGTCCATAAAAGTCCCTAATACCTGCCACACACGTGGACCTGTCAGTCGATCCACTGTTATGCTCAAGCATGCTCAAGTCTGCTAAGACCTGTTCTGGTTTAAGTTTATTTTACATTGATGGAACATTCTAAAAGTTTGTTTTCACGTCACTGTTGTTTTGACCTGTTCAAACATTTTCACACACAGACTGACACAGTCTACTTTGGCCAAGCATATTTTGGCACGATTGATTTTGTCCGTTTTATGTTTGGAACATGTAATGGATGCCTTGAGCTGGTATGGGATTTCTTTCAGAATGTTAGATTCTCTCCAGAACATTTTCTGGCTCATCTGAGCATGTTCGAGCTCGCTTCCATTGTCATTTTTCCCCAAAACTTGCCATTGTTGTCAGCTCATGGATGGAAAGCTTGATCTTGTCATTTTCTACCGTGAACATGTTCTGTTTTGTCAAGCTATGCTCAGACATGCTTCAAATTGTCCTTCTCTCCTCATTGCCTTCTTAAACTTGTCCTTCTTGGACAGAAATTTTCTCGTCTTAATTGTCTGAGCATGGTCGTTGTGCAGGACATGATTGAACTTTATCAACTAGTTTCAAACCAGGCTTGTCCAAGTTTAATTGGACCGTATTGCACTTGTCTTTCGTGGCTTCGAACGATCCTGGATCTTGTAAAACATTTTTAAATCAACTTCAGCATGCCAGTTTCACTCAGAACATGTTTCATCTTGTAAAGAGTATTGTTGGACAGCTCAAACGTTTATTTTTGTGCAGGGCACGACCATGATTGTTGAGGCTTGTTCGAGGTTGTGGTTTTTAGCTTGTGGGGCTTGCTCAAACATCTTAAAACACCGGGTTCAACTTATCACGTTCTCTCCAGGACAGACTTATGACTTATTGGGCTTGCACAAGTTTGTCATTTTTCACTTGCACTGTCTCCTGACTCGCAAAGACATCAATACTAGCTGTCATTTCATTTTAATTGATATGCTTGTGGTTCCTTCAGAACATGCTCAGGCAAGTAAGAACGTGTTTGTATTTGCTCGATTCCGACGTTTTCTGCATGGAGCTGTCCTTGCATGAACTCATTCAGATTAGAATATGAACGAGACTGTTTTTATAAGAGGTTGTTTCATTTTCTAAGCTGCGGTGCTGGTTGTTAATGGGAAAGGTTGGTGATGAGGCAGTTTTTGTCAATCACTCGTGAAAGTAGTTTGATCCAAATTACACCAATCCTTTTCCCTATTGTGCTGTCACTATTGCACAAATTACTGAAATCCTTCCAATGCAAGACTGGGCTGCATTTAAGAAAGGTGTCTTTAACTTTTGTGAATTGGAAAACTGCAAATTCGTTGAAATAATAACCAGATTCATTCAAGGGATTCTGAGCTTTTGCAGAAATTTTAGTAACTAGGACCGTCATTCACTTTTTAGCACAATAATGCAAAATGCCGATTGATTAATTTTTTAAATGCTAGTTTATTTTTCAGTGCTTTCGTGGTTTTAAACTCGAGGCAAAGATTACTTAGTAAAATTGTAAAAAAAAGTATAACAATAATAATAATGCTGTTCTACTGCTGGAAGGATTTCGAGCCCTTAAGTCCCAAATTTGTTCGTTATGGTTTTAAACGTAGAGATACTTACTTTAACTGCAATTGGACAAGACAAATTTTAAAAAGCATTTTTGCTTTTGCCGAATGGTGCCATGTAAAACATCTTTCTTTGCCCATCATTAAATATGAATTTAGAAAAAAAAAGTTAAATTTTTCAAAATTCCCAATAAATATCTATTTTATCAATTAACTGAAATTTGGAATTTTTCAAATAAAACTATCGTTATAAATTTTAACATTGCAGGCACTGACGATGGTGTTTCCATCATTAAAATACAAAATACTGTTTTTAAACGTTTTATCGAATTTGTTTTGTAAGCTTTCACACCTATCATTGGGGGTTTTATTTAAAGGGTTATGTTAATGAAGCTTAGTCTCACTTGCTTCAATGACAAAGCTCAAGTAATTTCTTATTTTTTGGGCAGCCACATTTGAATATGGATTTAAACAAGTTGCAACATGCAATAATTCTGAAACAGCAAGCAAATGTCTATAGACAGATTCGTTTGCTATTGGCTTCAAGTACGACATGCCATTTTCTTAGTATTCTTTGGAAAATGAGTTTTTATGACGACTTTGAACTAAGAAAAATAATCGTTCTGCAAGAAGAATTATTTTGACAAATGTCATTTTCTCTAAACAAGGGCAGAACATTGCCATTTATGCAATATTCTTGAATATGGATGGTAATAATTGCGTGACTTGTTTCCAGCTATTTCAGAATCGCTTTTTAGTTAAAATCATGAGAACATGTCAGCTGAAGATAAATTACTGGCATTTCCTGTGATGTATAATCACAAAGTTTATTTTGGCTTTTGGTGCTCCAAGTTCTGGATTGAAAAATCTGAATGCAAACGAAACTGTCTATAAACAAACATTTTAATAGTAGCATCATTTCTAGTGAGATGGTGGCCAAAAAAAATGGAGGGCCCCAAAGGTGGTACCATATACGGGGCAAGGAACATCAAAGATATTCTTGCATTTTATGATGAGTGTATGTGGTAATTTATTTTGAATTGAGTCGAGAATTGAGTATTTGTTCTATTCCTCTTCCACCCCCCCCCTCTTTAGTAAAGGGAGGGTTTCTGAGCAGAGCTGTCAAGCGTCTAAACGTGAAATTTGTGCGATGTGTACTGATTATGCTCGTGTGTCAATGTGCCATATCAAGCTCAGCAGTTAGCGCGGTTTGCTGGCGAGCACCATTTATAAAGCCTTGTTGTGTATTTATATAATCCTTGTTATCCTGACTCGTCTCTTTTCTTTTCTTTTCGGAACATGCAGTAAGTTGGTGCTGCCAACAGTTCAACGCTTGGGGACCAGTTCCCCGTAAAGGTTCCTTGCACATAACCATGGGTCGTCATTGTTGACAACTGCTTTTCAAAACTAGGTTGACAAACCAAAGCTTGCTTGGTTACCAGGCAGGGTTCCCCCAGAAATTTCATTTTCAACTTCCCTGACTTTTTCAGATTTTAAAAAATTTCCCTGACCAATAACGTGAAAAATTGACACTGGGAAAATATTTTTTTAAAATTTACTAACGAGAATTTTGTATATGGAAAACGTGAATAATTTTGCTAATTTGTACTCGGGAAAACGTTAAAAAATTTTACAAATTTTTACAGATACTAAACAAAAAACATGTAGGTTAGAAAATCGTTCTCTTTATTAAGTTATTATTTACAAAGTGCTTTAGAGCCCCACACGTTCCAGATAAGCAAACGCAGAATGCCTCAGATCCTGTTCCTCGCTTCGGGTCAACTCTGAGATTATTTCAAGAAGTTTTTTGCGGCTTCCCGTCTGCTCTAGGGTCCTCGGCAACAGAGAGGTAAGGAGAAGAGCCCTGGAGGTCACGGTGGTATCACCGGAACTAAGAAGATGGCACAAGGTGTCATCGGGAACAAGCCCTGAAATGGACGATGACACTGCTTCATTCCGTTGGGCCAGAAGATTACACAGACATATGATACTCTGAAAATGGATCGTGGAATTGGAAAATTGAAATAAAATGCACCAAGAACGATGTACCTCACCTGCTCCATGATATCCGTGGGTGCATATAATTTTCCAACAATGGCTTTTAGCAGCACTTGGTCTCTGGAAAGACTGATTGCAACGGCTTCTTTGGCATGACCTTTGGGATGCAAAAAGCATAAAGGTTAGTGAGTGCTGCCAAGAAAATCTGAAATTGTCGATCTGGAACAAGATGACCATAGCAGTTTTGCAGAAGTTCATTTATGGGGTGCTAAAAATGGACATTTGTTTTTAAGAAACTCAAGTTTCTTTCAAACACTCGCAAGTGCTAAAGAATTTTCAATTACCCGTGATATTTCCCAGCAGCCACAGTGTCTCCTTTTGAAGATGCAGGTAGTTGCAGAAAAGCAACGTACGCATGACCAACCGGATGTTAGCGGCACTGACTGTAGCCTGGGCTGCTGCTGGGCTGGATGCACACATCCCAGCTAAGCTTCGAACCAGAAACGTGGCCAGCTAAAAAAAACGAAACTTAAAAAATGAATAATTTCCGAAAACTGCAAGTTTCATGATTATACTGGCTCTACCTGGCAGGATCCAGGAGCCAAATATAATTCCTTGTTCTCCGTGGAAGCCAACACCACGCAGCACAACTGGTGAACTGCCACCTCTGAGTAACCCGATTGGTGTAGATACTGATCGAAATCTGCACTGCAAAAAATCTTATTATGAATCTCTGATCTTTAATCCCCACTGGGGATGGTTGTCCAAATCGTGTTTTAGTTTTAGATAGTATTCATGACCCATACTTCTGGAAAGGAGTGACACTTTTGAATTTTTGATAACTATTTTTTAAGTTTTTATAAACACTATTAATTCATGCAACTACAATTTGGGTAAATATTTTTGTGGGATTCATACTTCAAAATAACCCAAAAATTACAGCCAGATTTTTTTAAAAATTAATTTCAGAAGATCATCTGCATAATTTACTTGGATATTGGAGTAACAGTATGCGAAAGAGCCAACGTAATTAAGAATTCATGCCATGATCTATAAACACTAATTTCATTGATAAAACTACTGGATTCATTTTTAATTTTTGCTCAATTCTTTTACCAGGTGCTAAAGAAGAACAGGATGTTAGCAGCTTCCAGAAGAACGTTTTCATTCGAAGGCGATTGCAGGAATTGTGGAAGACATTGGTCTAATCCTAGATGAAAGATTTCTCTGCAAATTGTGAAAGATGTTGAGATTTATTTCACCGGACTTTGAGTAAAAACAAAATGTCTGAATGCTAACCTCCAGTCCTCTTGAGATTGCATCATATAACACTTCAGAGCAAAGAGAGCAGAATGTAGCACGTCCCCTGTACTAACCTGCAATTGTCATAAAATTAATGATAAGTTTGACAATGTGTGACAAAATTTGGGATTTAGACAACTTAATTAAGACTCGTGGTAGGTTTGAAATTATTAATAAAAACTCAAACCAGATTCATGAGTGAGATTAGTTGTAGGCCTAATGATGAAGACAGCACAAGTATTTGTGCAATCGATAAATGTGGTGTCATCAAATGGACCCGTATAATTTTTAATCTGAATCAATGGCTTCTTTAATGAACTCACTCCATTCATGGGGAACCTTTCAAAAATCCATAAATTACCTTCATGAGGCTAATCAAGGCTTGGAGGAAATTCTGCGACTTGAGAACTATGCAGCAATCCAGACAGTCTGCAGCAATGTTTCCCAAAGCCCAAGCTGCCAGTTCCTGAAGGAAACGAATCCTAGCTTAATTAATTTTCTGCATGCACCTGTCTCTGGTATCTGCCGGAAATGTACCTGAACAAGGGCACCTCCACTATGCAGGTAAGTGATCAGATAAGGCGACGCCTCCCTAACGACTGCTTTGATCATTTTGTGGTCAGCAGTCAGCAAGTTGATCAGACAGCCGAGAGCTTCCAGTTGCAGGCCCGCATCATGGCCCGTGAGGAGCCCAATAAGGCCATGGAGAGCTCCGTTGACCCTGATCACAGATAAAACGCAAGTTACCGTAAAATTAAGCGAGCCGGCCCTGCAACACCAGAGTTCACCGACTTGAGAAAGGATTCCTTCTCGGCATCACCCTGCATGAAAGCACGCTTCAAGGCGAGGAGGATGGCTCGGTCCTTGGGGCTCTTTTTGAATTTGATTGTCAGCTCTTTGACCTGGGAAAAGTATTGATAAGGTTTAAAGGTTGCAAGCATAATATTCCGTATGCACTAAGTATGGAAGAAATGTAATAACCTTATCGCTGGTGAAGGATTGGCTCTCATGCTCGACTTCACTCAGGTGTAAGCGTTTTGCATTCAGCACATTGCTACGCTTAAGATCTCGTTTTCCTAGAGCGTCAATGAACACGATATAATACAATTGCATTGCCATTGTGCTTTCCAGCTAGCTATATATGTGACATACAGTACATGTATATGACCCCATCATTGACATGCATGTCTACATGGCCTTGTTTAATTGCTTTTGAGTCATTTAGCCCCGGCATATCCTAAAAACCGGAATTTACTACATCTTGTGAAAAATAGTTTAGTGAATATGCATCTTCAAGTTTAAAAAAGTTTCACAAATCAGTACTTAAATAAACATTAAAAAAACGAAAATACCAAACCAAAAATTTAAGTATTGGCAAAATTACATGACATATATATCATGCATTTGCCTCAAATCTCAATCGATCACCAACTGGAGGCAAGCTAGGTTTTTTGTTGTTTTGAGCCATTTTTCTAGCAATGCAGTCTTCAGGTTTCCCATGGACGTAATTTTCTTTTTTTTTTAAATATTTGTCTCAATTGCACTTTTTTCAGTTTATGGTGAGTCATTTTATAGTAAGCTAGCTAGCTTGGACCATATCTGTTTCTACCAAAACGCTATACCTTTTTGCTCTTCCCTCACACGGACACGAAGGTTATCAATGAATGTCCTGTTGGACGCTTCGTCCGTCATACTTATTACGAAAGATTATTTTCAAATAACCATTAATCTTGCAACTGGAACGGTAGTTTCCAAACAGTTCAAAGCATTTGACATTTCTCGCATCAGCAGCACGTGTAGGGGTTGAATAAACATATCGCTAGATGGCGCTTTTAGATGCAACAACAGCCAATAGAATGGACTCAATGGAGGAAAGCAGTATGAATTTGAATCGCCTCAGTAAATAGGCGAATTTTGGGACGTTATTAATTTATTTACCGTATCTTCAAGTTTTGTATGTTTTTTACAATGCCGGTGTCGCCGGAGATGTCGGAAGGCTTGCGCCAGTCGGCCAAAGGGCGGCTGACCTACGACAGGGAGGTTTTCAAGGGGAAAAATTTGGATGTAAGTAGACCCTCTGCACGCGTCTCGAAGCGTCCATGGCTTCATCATGATTGGGTGATGTTGGGAAAGTTTAAAATAAGTTTTGAGCAAGCTAAGTTCATCATTGGAAAGTGAATCACAGCTGCATCCAAGTTGGGTGGAACTTAGTTTGTTCGGTCAGAAGAATATAAATATCCTATATCCGTATATTAATTAATTGACATCACGTACTTTAAATTCCTGCATACATCGATGAAGCTTCTAGCATATATGTACGTCCAGGCCATGCAGGATCTTTGGCTGGTCCCCCTAGGTTAGAGACTGTGTTAGCACTGTGGTGTTATAGAGTCCCCCTTCCTTGTGAGGTCATGATATGATTTAAAGCCCATCATGCTCCTCACCTTGGACGTGAGCGCTGAATACCTCTCTGTCATTTATCAGCTTACCCTAAATTCTGGTGAACTGCCAGATGACTGGAAGCTTGCTAACGTCGTACCTATCCCAAAGGCTGGAAATCGGGCAGACCCTAGTAACTACCGCCCTGTATCCCTCACCTCGGTTCCATCCAAAATCCTTGAACACATCATCAACTCGGCAATTCATTCCCA